>QLTV01003690.1:1521639-1552726 GCA_003457575.1 Thermophis baileyi | reverse complement strand
TGGATTACGGGCATCCATATCTATTAGTATGAAGACAGATGAACTAAGAAATTAGCTTTTGGATAAGACATTGAACTTAGTTGGTGGTCTTCTGCTAAGCTACTTTTGATTTTTGCCTGTTCCGTGAGGAGCTTTCTCATTGTTGCATCTTTCCGTCCCCTTTCATTTCCTGAAATAAACTATCTTTGGTTGCCAAAATTCCAACTCGGGATAGAATGACTGGATAACACATCCAGGTGTAGTCTACTTTTTATACCATCTAAAAACCAGTTGCCAACTTGTAAGCATTTCAAATAACAAAGCGACAGCCAGCTTCCTGCAGATTCAAATGTTCCCCAGTATGCACAGTACAACAGCATGACTAGGTTTAATGATTCTACAACAGTTAAGCATGGGGTGATGAATATGCCACTTTAGCCCAATTTCGAACAGTTGATTGCTACCAGCATATCCATTTAATGCTTTAGTGGGCTTAAGATCCCATTTCTCAGTACAGGAGGCAACAATATCAGCAGATCTTCATTTTAGATTTGGTAGGGGTGGCAATCATATGTAAAATATATGTTCGGCTGTAGGGGAGATGGTTGCATAAAAAGAGAAGAGACCCAATGAACATCTGCAATGTGAGGCATTAAATGTTCTGCTATTAGAGAGGGATTCAGACATGCTGCTTTCATTGCCTTCTTTCCAATTCTATTATGGTAACAAATGAAAAAGTAGAAAAGACTAGCACTAAAGGACCAACACAATTTCAGAAATGTTTTTGGCATGTACAATACAGAGCTGAGGAAATGGCCGGATCTGAATGATGAGCAGCTTTACACTAAGCTCTCACTCGACAAGCAGTGACTAGTCACAACACAGCAATTATTCAACACACAGGAGATTTTCTCCAAACTTTTATCAATGCTTCCTACAACGTAGGAAGACAATGTGGTGTCCAGGGGCACCAATATACCTAACCATACCTCCTTGGGTGCTCTCAGCCTCCCTAACTGCCTGACTTTATTCTTTTAATGAAATATTAAAACATAAACAAATCTGACAATTAAAAATGGATGGACTCTTTTAATTAAGAACAATTAAATGCGAAACTGGCATGTCGCAAAACGAAGCACAAGCTTCTAGCATCAGGTACAACAACGTTTCTCAACCTCAGCCGCTTTAAGACTTCAACTCCCAGAATTCTCCAGTCAGAATGGGAGTTACAGTTGGGGAATTCTGGGAGCTGAAGTTGAAGTCCTTTGAATCTTAAAGTAGCTGAGATTGAGAAACATTGATCTACAAGGATGCCAGGGGTGGGTTCCTCCCGGTTCGTACTGGGTCGCCCAAACCGGTAGCGAGGCGCTGGTGATGTCATGATGGCGTCGTGGACCCACCTTGGTCGGTGCCGGTCCGTGGGCGCCGCCATTTTTTTCCGGGAATTTTTGGCGGCTTTTTTATGTTTTGGGCTGTTTGTGCTCTGCTGCTGCTTTGGAAAGGGCCCTCCCACCCGCCCCCGGGTGAAGGCTGTGCTTTATTCTTCGCCCGAAGCACAGCTGATCAGCTCCTCAGCTGTGTTTCAGGCAGATTATAGTCACTGAGCATGCGCGGACACAGAATTGCACTGGGGGAGCGCGAGCACGCGTAACCCTAAGCCACGCCCACAGAGTGGTAGCGGAAATTTTCAGAACCCACCCCTGAAGGATGCCTCTGGGTTTGTTGGCATTCTGAGTTTGTCGGTAGGCCCTGTCAGTCAAGGAATTCAAGCTGGCAAGGTCCAGGAGAAGGGTCTCTCTGAGCTGAGATTGGCTCCATCCTTCTTTCCTTCCACAGGACTCTGAAAATCTGGCTCTGCCAGATGGCCTCAGAGCCTAATGGGGGAACATCACATTGCAGGGTGTTGCTGAATTAAGAGACAATCCCCCCCCACACACACACACATTCTGTTCCCTGCCTCCCCATCTTTTAACCATATCTTGATTGGGATTTCTATTTGTACTCTTAAAGATATTTATTTCTTGGGTTTTTAATGTTTTAATGCTGGAAGCCCCTCAGAGTTGTTTGCTATGAGAAGGGTGGCAAATAAATTAATAAGAAAATAAATAAAATCCTTTAACATGTGCTGGGTGGGTAGAACCAGGGGTGGGTTCCAACTTACCTTGCTGCCAGTTTGCTCCCTCCTGCGCTGCCTCATTGGTGCGCACGCTTTGCATGTGCATGCATGCGCAGTAGCAAAAAAAACATTAAAAAAAATAAAGCCAAAAAAAGATGGCGACCGCATGCACAGTACCAGAAGTCGCCTTCGGAGCATGCTCAGAAGGAAATTTTTAAAAAAAAAAATAAAATAAAATAAAATAAATAAAGCTGAAAAAAGATGGCGACCGCATGCACAGTTCCGGAAGTCGCCTTCTGAGCATGCTCAGAAGGAAATAGAAAATTTTAAAAAATTAAAAAAAAAATTAAAAAAAATTTAAAAAAGATGGCGGCCCCCACAGACCGGCACCGACCGATCCGGTTCGGTGACATCATTGTAACGTCACCAGCGGCCTGCTACCGGTTCGGGCAAACCGGTCCGAACCGGGAGGAACCCACCCCGGGTAGAACCCAGGACCCCAAGCTCTATTGCTAACCAGAAAACATCAATATTGGTACCAATCTGCCTACCAGACAATATACAATATCAATCAGAGTGATAAAGGGTTAAGATCAGATTCAGAAATAGGTGCATTGTTGCCCCTTCAACCCATCATAGCTTAGTATTAACTGCACCATTTATGATGGGGACCCAGCCGAGTCAGAAAACTTTGGCTTAACATTATGTCCTCTACTTTTCAATAGAGATGGTTTGCAAGTTATTTGCATTGCTGCCATGGTGGCGCAGTGGTTAAAATGCAGTATTGCAGGCTAACTCTGCTGACTGCCAGCAGTTCGATCCTGACTGGCTCAAGGTTGACTCAGCCTTCCATCCTTCCGAGGTTGGTAAAATGAGGACCCAGATTGTTGGGGGCAATAGGCTGGTTCTATAAATCTCTTAGAGAGGGCTGTAAAGCGCTGTGAAGCAATATATAGGTCTAAGTGCTATTGCTATTGCTGGTTTTCACTGGCAAATGAGACAGTGCCCACTTTATCAAAGTGCAGACCTCTGGTCTTGTCGTAACAGCAAATAAAAGACTCTACTGATTAATATCTAGCAGAAGCTCGCTGTAGCTTCCTTTTCACAACAAACCTGCAGAAGTATGACAGCTATTCCACGAATCACAAATGCTACCATGAATATAAGCTCTTCTAAGCTTTGTCTGGGTTCTTGTAACATAAAACAAGATAGTCGATGTAGCCATTATATGAAATGTTTTTCTTCTGGCAAGTCACAAATATCTTTCATCCTGTGTTCATGTTATAGTAATGAACCAAGAGAGTTTCTCTACTTTACATGGCTTTGCATTTTACCAAATTTGATCAGTGATATCTCCAAAACTTCAACCCCGTTTCTTGCTTCAGTTGCATTGTCTTTCCTGCAGTGTCTTATATTAATTCTTTTGAAGAGATGAACACACTAAGAGAATCCCATATGCTCCCTCTAGAATGCTCTTCAGTGATATATTTTTGATTCTCTACAAAGTATTAAGAAATTTTTATTTTCATCTAATATCAACAGGCATTTGAATTTGGAAAAAAAAATTGAAAGTAGGAAATGAGAACATTCCAGAACAACTAAAAGTAATCGAACGATAAAATTCATTTAGTAAATGTAAGACAGTGCACCAAGCTAAGAAAAAAACCAGCATACTTTGAATATTTGGATGGCAGTGTTGCCTTCGAGTCTTCCATAGAACTAGTGGTGGTATTCAGCCGGTTTGCACCGGTTCAGATGAACTGGTTGTTAAATTACACACACCCCGCTATCAAAGTGGATCCCGGGCACTGCGCTGCGCTGCAATGGAGAAACGGGCAACAGAGCAGCCGGTGAGAGGGAAGGAGAAGGCCACTTTCACTCTTTCTTCTCCCTGCTCCTCCTCCTTCCCTCGTGCAGGCCGCTCCATTGCCCATTTCTCCATTGCAGTGCAGCGCTCAGGATCCACTTTGATAGGGGGGATAATAATTTGCCTGGCCAAACTAACCCCGAAGTCTCCCCTACATTGGGCTCAGCTTAGATCATGCTACCAACTTAATTCCTCACCCCTCTCACTTTTGCCCGCAGACTGACCAACACCCCCTGCATGCAGCTCCATGGGGAGGGGGGAATCCCTCCCTCCACTTCCCTCCAATTCTTCACCTTCCCACGCAAGCTCTCAGGAGCATCAACTCCTTGTCTCTATGGTAACCCCCCCCTCCTCATTCCTCAGAAACCTCACCTCTTAAAGGAGCCGCATCCAGAAGGCTGAAATAGCCGCTAGACCAACGTGCAGACAAGCACCCTTGGAAACAGCCTTTTGGCAAAGGGTGGAAATTTAACAACCGGTTCACCCAGGGTCAGGTTGGCCATCGCAGGAGGCTCGTCCTGCATGTGCAGTGGAGCTGGAGGACAGGGATGGGCCACGCCTCCCACGACAGCCAACCTGACCCTGGGTGAACCGGTTGTTAAATTATTTGAATCCCACTACTGCATAGAACCCAACACTTTTGTCAGAATGACAAACCAAGGGCCACGTCATTGCAACACAGGCTCTCCCCTTATGTACCCTCACACAAGGTCACAAGGTCTACTCAAAAGGGGAGGAGCTTGCAACACTCATTTTACCTTCTGTCTCCTTGCCTCCACATAGATATCCATGTCGCCTTTCCCTACCCTGTTGCATAGCAAACTAAAGCTCCTGAAACTGAAGTAAACTATATGCTCAGTGGGCTTATTCTGAGCACAGATTTCATACTCTTTCGAAACTCTACACCTGCCCAAGACCAGATGTTTGCAAAGGTGCTGAGTTTTGAAAGAACCACCTTCTCTCACTTTTTACCCCATACCTCCCCCAAGATCACTGAAATCACAAGGTTTGATCAGGGGTTAATGCTCTTTCAAAACATGGCACCTCAGTAAACCCTTAGATTTATGAAAATGCTATGTTTTGAAATAGCACTAAAGCCATTCTTGAAGCAACTGCTCCATGGGCTTAAGGCAAATAAACATGCCTTCTCCTGCTTTGTCACAAATAATAGGACAGGAGACCTGCTTCTACACCTGTCAGAACCTGCTGTTTCCTCAAACCTATTCAATATCTATTTAGCAAGATATACAGGATTTGCAAGTTTTGATATGCATCATTATGTAGGAGAAGTGGGTTAGTCCCCTCTTAAAACTCACTACCTCTTCCAAATGATCCTTGTCCTTACCGGCAAATGGTTTCTCTTTGGTTGGTGATGTTGGAGGTAGAAGGCGGCAAAGCCAGAAGATTTAACCAACTACTTTGCTTAATACAACCTGCCTACCCAAATCAAGGGTCCATTTGTCAAGAGCCTCCCCCCACCGCAAAAGGCTATAGATGCAGGATAGGGATCAGCAATGGGGAATAGACAGTTTTCTACCAAATCAGGGAGAGCTGCATAACACTTTAATTCAAAAGTGGGGAAAGATCCTTACATTTTAGGAAAAAGATGCTGCTGATGGAATGATTATACTCCTCTCCCTTCCAATGCAAAGATGAGATTTGGAAGAGATAGTTTTAAGTGGGGACTAATCCACCTCTATCACATTGCGACACATATCAAATCTTGCCTGCCTTCCTAACAGATATTGAACATGGTTGAGGAAATAGCAAGTTCTGACAGGTGCAGAAGAAGCTCTCCTGTTCTTTGTGTCAAAGCAGGAGAAGACAGGTCTAACCGCCAACTCCCTAAGCCCATTGAGCAGTTGCTTCAAGCATGGTTTTAGTGTCTTTCAAAACATGGCACTTCTATGGCTCCAGGGCATTTCTGTAACCCCGATCTAACTTGCATTTATCTTCCTTTAAAGCAGCTTGGTACTCTCCAGATCTTTGGACTACAACTTTCACATGTATTTAGCAAAACGCATGGCATTGATAGGAATTACACTTAAAAATATCTAAAACATTGAAATAATTAATTGTCATGGGGTTTCAGCACTGCATTTAGTCTGATAAATGCACAAAGGGAACTAGGCAGTGCCTGAACACTAAAGAAAGCAAGCAAGTCTCAAACGTTAAAGGAAGTTAAAACTTACAAGTCATTCTCAGTGTTTAAGGAAGCTAATGATTCAAATCAAGAAATTAAAAACATGTCCATCACAACACGGAACTTTTCAATTATATTATAGTCAACTTCTCTGAATCCCCAAAAAGCAAACAGGAACTAAACATCCTGCTTCTGCAGAGGATTGCCGCCTTGATCACTAGCCAATGTCATTTGGGGCATTTTATGGTGCCACATCACACCCTTTGAATCATATTAGTATTGTTCTTTGAATAGCCAAGCTGAGTTTCTTTTAGCTCCACAGCATTGCAAATCAAATTGCAAAGCTTCCATTTTATTTTTTTCAAATTGCAAAAGAAGAATTCTCTGAGGTTTGAGGGCAGGCCATGGCTGGCTTGGGGAAAACTCATCTCACTCACTCCTACTGCTAGAACTTGGAGCTTTCTAGCATATTTGACAGCCAACCTGATCAATGATCCCTAATTTAATCCTTCTAGTCCTCTAATTCGTTTCCTAATCTGTGCAAAAAAAGGGGGGGGAACAGTTTGCATGAGTAAAATGTACCCAATTGTTGTCTCATCATCACTGGGTGTATAAGATAGCTATCATTCTATTACAGTATTCCCCACTTCACCCTCCCAGAGAGGTTGTACAATGTAACCAACAATTCTGGTTGCTGTTAGTAAAAAACCCTCAGTTGGTGAATCCTGGCATCATACCATCACCACAGCTTTTAGTGGAAATTTATATCTGGCAAGAATGATGTTTTGGCAACCAAACAATTTTCCTGTTGCATCCCCAGTTCAGATTTTTTTGGGGTGGGGGGGGGAAGCTCTATGGAACAGAGGCAAATAGAATTCTATTACTCCAGGCAGTGGGGCTTGAACTAAATAGTAATTTTCGCCTTCTCCTATTGGTCAGTTGGAGAGAATGTTGATGGCTCATAATGTTTCCTGCCTGTTTTGGGCATTCTAGAGACAAGAAGAATGAAAGGAATCTCAGTGCTTTAATATGTTTTTAAGAGATTGGGGAATAGAAATGGGTCCATACGGAAGTGCTCTTGGTTAATCTTTGGATTTATTGGAAAATGTCTGAATCAACTAGTTTTAACTCTAGATTCAATTGTATTCATCTTCCCATCATTTACTAGTATGGTAAGTCGCCAACTACATGCCATTCATAATGGCATTCTTACAGTAATAAACAAAAAAACATGGGGGGGGGAGAAAACCTCAGGCTGAAAAAGAGTAAAATATCCACCAAATTTTAAATATGTTCTCAGTGAATTAAGTCTGTGAACAGATTAAGCAAAAATCTTTACTGAAGTAGAGACTAAAAAATTAACAGACATGAATGGATGAACTGCTGTTAAAAAGATAATGCAGGGACCCCAAGCAAATATATAAAACAGTCTTACATGCATGTAAATAATCATACTAACCTTGATGGGAAAGAAGTAGTGTTCAGGTTACAAAACAAAGGACTTTTGTGAATGTTGGCAATAACACACCTTGAAATAAACAGCACAGAGTAGTTAAAAGAAGCACTGCTGGGACCTGCAACTGAGGAACGGCAGAATTAATGTCTGTCTCAACGGCTATTCACTGGGGACACCATGGGAACATTTTAAAAAAGGAGAGATTACATTTGTTGAGCAAGCAGTGGCTATGTATTTATTACTCGATAACTTGAGATTATTTTGGATGATTTGGAGAAAGTATAATAGAACTATATTAAAAAAAATAATAACCAAGCATTAAGATGAAATGCAAAAATTGCAAAACTCTCCAGGAAATTAAATTCATTGTTTGCTTTACGCATTTGCTCTATGTGTGCATCCGTATGCTCTTTTTTCTTTCTTTTGTTGGAGCAATGGACTGAAAAATCTTGAAATTTAAAATCTTCCCCCCCCCAGCTGTTTTTCCCCTAAATGCCGAGGTGGCGCAGTGGTTAGAGTGCAGTACTGCAGGCTACTTCTGCTGACTGCTGGCTTTGGCACGTAGTGCGTCTTCAGCATAGTCTGGAGCACGGTCCAGGTGACTGTCTGGACCGGTGTCAACTCTGCCAGCGCCTGGGCGGTCTTGAAAACCTCAGACCCACAGTAGCTCAGGAATAGAGCTCTTTTCTTGTTGTCTGATAAGATGTTGTCGTTTGCCTCCATGAAGCATTCGAACCTTGTCATATAGGAGTTCCAGTGCTCCTTGGCTGGATCGTAGTGACTCGGTGGGGCGTGCATCGTCATTTTGCCATTCCTGCAGACCGCTTGATGTCCCTGTGCTGGATTGCGTTTGTCAGCTCTTTTGTTATCTGCCTTCCGATCCCACCTTCGTCGCCAGTGTTAGATAGGGTGAACGGATGAGGCAGCATCAGGTTCAGTAACAATAACAGCTCTTTATTCAGGCAGCTATGTACAATCCAGCAGCTCTCTGTCTGACAGCTTCCCTTTATATAGGAAGCTGTCAGACTGCTCAGCCAATCGGCTTCAAGTATTTTCCCGCCGGAATGGAGGACCTGACTGGAGCCTTAATGCTCTAGTCCCAGTACGTAACACTCTCCCCATTAGGTTTTGCAAAACAGAGTCATATCCAACTCCTTAAAGTAGGGTAGGTAAAGATAAAGGTTTTCTCCTGTCCTGTCATGTCTGACTCTAGGGCAGGGGTTCCCAACCTTTTCTATACCCCACACCCCTAGAACGCTTCTGGTATATTCTCGCACCCCTTAAAAAATAAATAATTATATGCATACAATTATACATATACACTATAATTTTGAAACTTCTAAACCCAAGTTTTCGCACCCCCTGGAATATCATCTTGCACCCCCAAAGTGTGCGAGCACCCCCGGTTGGGAACCCCTGCTCTAAGGGATGGCACTCATCTCCATTTCTTAGCCAAGGGAGCCAGCATTGTCTGAGGAGCTTTCCATGATCATGTGGCCCCCATGACTATAGGCCGAGGCACATGGAACCCTGTTACCTTCCCACCGAAGTGGTACTTATTTATCTACTCGCATTTGCCCGCTTTTGAACTGCTCGGTCACGGGTATCAAACTCACCGCATCAAGTTGCCGTCACGTGACGTATCGCGATGTTTTTTCCCTTCGCGGAGCTGGGGTGGGTGTGGCCTGCACGTGACGCATCCAGCCCGCATTCCGCCAGTTTGACACCCCTGTGTTAGGTGGTCATGAGCTGGGGCAAGTAACTGGAGCTCACCCCATTGCACAGTGCTCAGGTCTCGTCTTTAACTGCCCAGCCATTAACTCCTATAAGAAACCTTGGTGTTTGGTGGCAACCTAAACACGGGGTAAAAAAAAAATGCTACCGGCTTTTTGCAGTGTATAGTACAGCCAAAGGTTTATGCCAAACTCCAAATATCTCAGGATAACTTTGGACATCCTAAACAAGTTGACTTCCCTTGAATTCAATTCCTTATCCATACACATACACACAGTCAAGCATGCACACTTTTTTGTCCATTCCAGGAATGCAAACCTAACCACAGTCACTTTGTTCGGAAACGCATAGTCTAAATAAATCTGCTTGGAACAGCAGCTCAAGAAACACAAGAGAGGTTTCCCTTGGCTTAACCCATCCTCTTCACCAGAATATACATCAATGGGTCCATGAACCTTCCAGTTTCAAATGCTGATGTGACACTTCTATGGCAAATGTTGACACAGCAAGTTTGTTTTCCCTTGCGGTGCAGAAAGCACCAAGTGTCTTTTTGCATTCATAAATCTTCTGCCGGATGCAAAAATAAAGGGATATCAACTTCTCATTCCAGCATCATGCTTAATCCTTGGAGTTCAATACTATATTATTTTCAAATACTCATCAGTACATTCCCTGGAAGAAGAAAAAAACCCTTACCCGGACATGCATTATTTATATTAATTTATTACACATACAAGTAAGTCTTCCAACAAAATGTTGCAGAACCAAGCACTCTGGCTCGGGCTTCTAGCCAGCCCATGCTCTTATTCAGGGTTTTCTCCTCTATTTTCTCTCCTTGTGAATTTCTACCACCACCATCCCAATCTTCCTAATGTCCATAGGTATTAAACTGCTTCATCTTCCTTGGACTGGGATGTGCAGGTGGGTATTCTATGGTCATTCAAGTCATGGCTAGTGGGATTTTATTTGTAAAAATAAGTTCTTATATATAATATAATAATCTCTAGAATAAGTAGTCAAGAAATGAAGGTGACGATTGCTGTAATCAATGGAGTAATTGGTCACTCTCTCCTCATTAGTAGCTTAGATGTAACAGATTAATCAGCCAAACCTTTTTTAATCCAGGGATGGGGAGTTTATGGCCTTTCAGATGTTGGGGGACTACAGATCCCATCAGCTGCAAGTCGCCCGCCCATGATAAGAGAGGCTGGAATCTACAGTTCAGCAACATTTTTTTCATATGCATTCAGGCATGTTTCAGGAAATACTGAAAAAAAAAGTTAATAAAAGTTGTTTTCACATAAAAAAATGAAGGAAGTTTGATAGGCTGGTTCATTGACAATCGCTTGCAAGCAGACAAATAACCATGCTGTAGGATGGCAGAAAAACACAACAAATTAGACCCAGAAAAAGTTATAGCGAAGTCCAGAAAAAGTTATATTAAAGCCCTGCGGAAATCAATACGAATTTACTTTGCTATGCCTAGCTTGCCCTGTTCACTTCAATGGAACTAAAGCAAGGGATTCAACTCATTGTGAGCAGGATACAAACTCTATGATCGCAACAGCAACCATGGATACAGCATTCAGATGTTTCCCAGTCCAGCTCTGCTCACCCAATGTATTCCCTAACCATTCAGGGCCCTAATCTTGCCTCAAGCTACACCCCAACCTTGTTGTCCATTGGTAGACCAGTCAGCTCCTTGCTGATCCCTTAGCCATTGAAGCAACTTTGTAATTTACGGCTACCTTTTTCAGGAAACTTGGCAAGTTACTTTTCTGAGGTCTCTGATAATAGAGAATCAAATAGAGAAATGGAAAGCCAAGCCAAGCAAACAAACTTATAACTGACACTTTAAAAACAAAACAGAGCAGGCCCGTCCTCTACATCAATCTCTTGAAGAAAGAGGTGTTCTGATCTCTTCAGAAAAAGTGCCGTAGGCAAGCTTTAAAACGAATCTCTCCCTCCTTGCCTCTCTTTCCCTCTCCCTCTCTTTCTTTGAGGCTGGTCCCCCCTGGAATGGAAGTCTGCTGAGTGAACAATCTTGATAAGTCCACATCATAATCCTGGGAAGTCACATCTCCAACTGTCCCATTAGCTACGTAACTCTAGATTCCTTCCAACAGTATGAGCCAAGGCTGTCAGAAGTCCTCTCTCTAGCATTTGAAGAGATTGTTCAGGTCATTGTTTGTGCCAGCAGATTTCCTTTCCAAGATGACCTAACTGGGGAGAAAGGAACACCACTTTGTCACTTACTCAGTCGGGAGGCTTAGCTCAAAACCTAGTCTGAGGTTAGATATACATAGACTATTCTCCCAGTGATAGGGGATGGCTCTTATCTTTGCCGAGGGCACCTCTGTTTCAGTCCACTTCGCTTTTGAACATAGTTTGTGTGATTTAATGTTTAAACCAGGCTTTGTTCTTTCACCGTCTCCAGAGATGAGAAATGGCAGTCTGTGCAGGACAGACTTGCTTCTACCAACAGGCTTCTTTGAATGGTTATTCTCTGTATACATTTTTCAAATGATGGTTATTGTAGTTCAGCCCAACATGAATAGAGCGTATGGAGCCTGCCCTGATTTTCTAGCTATCAAAGCCCAACAAAAAAAAAGAACAAAACCTCCAGTTCTTGAAACAGGCAAGCAAAACTTACCTCAGAGTGGAGTTTGCCAGTAGCTGTGAGTGTCAAACTGCTGTAAATTTATCTTGTTCTAACAAACAGCAGGAGTTGGCCCTAAGAGTTCCATAATTAGGAACAGCACCGAGTCCCTATTTTCCTCTGCTCTTTGCCAAGTAGGAAACTCTTCACTTGGTTAAGAAAAGTAGAATGGCTGGAAGTCTTCCTATTTTTTCCCTATCACTACTTTTTCTCTATCACTGATGAACAGGGCTGCTTGATTTTTACATTGCCATGGGAAGAGGAGGAGAGGAGAGGAGAGGAGGGGAGGGGAGGGGAGAGGAGAGGAGAGGAGAGGAGAGGAGAGGGGAGGGGAGGGGAGGGGAGGGGAGGGGAAGAGAAGAGAAGAGAAGAGAAGAGAAGAGAAGAGAAGAGAAGAGAAGAGAAGAGAAGAGAAGAGAAGAGAAGAGAAGAGAAGAGAAGAGAAGAGAAGAGAAGAGAAGAGAAGAGAAGAGAAGAGAAGAACTCACTAAGTTTCTAAACAGTCAGTCCAAGGGTTGGAAATGACCACGCTGATCCAAGTAGCATATAAACTGATTTCAAGAACACAAAATGCCAGACTATCAGGGTGTACATTAATAGCCATAATGTTCTGAACAATGCACCTTTCAAAACTTATGCACGAGCAGCACTGCTGTTTGAAAGCAGAGGCGCAAATGGTGCCCACCTCCTCATATCAAAATGAATAGTATCTAGGGGTGTCCATAAGAAAAGTGGTCAAAAAAGTCAAGATGGACACAACCATGGAATTGAAGTCATGCTCCTTTATGTCACAACACATGTAAAAGGACAAGGCTTTGATTGCATAGTTGTGACCCCATCTTGACTTTTTTTTAAACTTCTTTGATAGTATTAAAACTCAAGGGTTTTTTGCAAGGCAAATACCCCTGTGCACAATTTATCCATCTCAGGCCAGTGCAAATAGCAATAGCACTTAGACTTATATACCACTTCACAGTGCTTTACTGCCCTCTCTAAGTAGTTTACAGAGTCAGCATATTGCCCCCAACGATCTGGGTCCCCATTTTAACCAACCTCAGAAGGATGGAAGGTTGAGTCAATCTTGAGCCGGTGAGAATCGAACTGCCGAACTGCAGGCAGCCAGAAGTCAGCAGAAGTAGCCAAATGTAACAATACCAATTCAAAGAGCTACAATAATTAACCATTTGCTTTTCAATTTCTGCTGCATGGATTAGTTCCTTAACTCTATCAAATGCTAAAGCTGGGCTTAACAATCAAACTAGATTGGCAGCTTTTTCCAAAATATTCTAGACTGCAGAATTTTCTGTAGAATCACGAGTCTAATTTGGATTAGAGATTACACACATTTCCAACTCTGCCTAGAGAACTATTCGGCTTCACGATGCACTTGATAAATCTCCCAAAATGAAGGAATGGAAAGGCTGCCTAAGAAACTATTTGCACTTTGCCGTTTTATAATAAGCTAAGTCATCTGATAATGAAAGAAGATTTTCAAATTATTAACATCATCATGGTCATTATTATTTTGTTTATTTCTCTGTGTATCATGAAGCATCCTGGGAATAATATTTCAGCAGACGCTAGACACTTTAATAGCACTTTCAACGTGCGTGTTTACACAATCAGATGTAAATCTTACTAATTTTAATGTTACTTATTCCTAAATAAGCATGTACATAAAATTGCAGCTTTAGATGTAAAGAAATTTGTACTGCAACTATAAACAGAACTATTTCTTTGCATCATTTCAGAATTACTGTGTACTTTCCTTTATCACTTGTGTACAGACTAATACATACATTAAATGCAATTAAGTCATTAAGAAGAAGCCAATAGAGAATCCTATGTTTAGACTTATGTTGCTTGCAGAATTTTGTCCTCCAGTGTCACTTCAGTGACCCGCCATCTGTATTTTCCCGCTTGCTATTTATCCCAAGCAATTGCTTTATTGCAGCATTTCACTTTCAGCCAGTGGTGAAATCCTACTGGTATGCCCCGGTTCGGGTGTACCAGTAGAGGCGGCCGTCGGTGGTTCGGAGAACCAGTAGCAGCGGCAGCGCAAGGCTTGGCCCACCCACCCGGACGTCGCCATTTTCTTGTTTTTAACCCTCTGTGCATGCGCAAAGCCTTCTGCACATGCGCAGAGGGTGAAAAAGCATGCGCGACAGTGGCGCGTGCGCTTCCGAACCGGTAGGGAAGGTAAGTAGATTTCACCGCTGCTTTCAGCTCACATTCTGAATTATTTTGCATGACTTTCACTAGTTTAAAAACTTCTGTTTAATACCATGATATTCAACAGCTAGAATATCAACAACAAATGTCAAGTAAGTTAAAAGTTACTAAGGACACAGGACAGGCACGAGAACTTTATAAACATGCTATCGCTATATAATGCCTCCGCACTCTCATGGCATAATGGTTGCTGCCTTAGCCCCTAATACTTGCAATTTAACAGGGCCTGCATAAATGTGGGTTTTGGTCCTCTCCCAAAAGGTTGGAGCAAATGCTTGAATTCCTTTGGGGGGGAGGATAGGGGTGATGATGGCATGGAGGTTTGCGACATTTAATTAATTGAATTGTTGCATTTTAAGGGGCAAGATTAAATGTTAAGCATTGCATAGGCACTGAACTGAATATTAGTCCTTAACATTTCTCGATAATGGGCCAATACTGCCCAATTTTGGAACATGGCCCTCAAGAACTGAAGAAGCTTCTTTGATGAGAAGGGAAACGTCTTCTAGGAAAAACAAAAAAAGCCCAGTTGCCTTTTTGAAAAAGCACCTTTGGGACAATGTCTATGGAGATTCTCAATCATCCAGATCATGGTTGTCCTGAAGGTGCTTTTCCAAAAGGCAACTGGGCTTTCTTGGTTTTTGTTTTTTTCCTTGAAAATGTTTCACTTCATATCCAAGAAGCTTTTTCAGTTCTTGGATGAGAAGCAAAACGTTTTCAAGGAAAAAATAAATAAAGTCCAGTTGCCTTTTTTAAAAAGCACCTTTGAGACACTCAGAGTATGGTGTAACTGATATGTGCTTAGACAATAATATGGGTATAATTTTTGGACCTAGTAAAGATGCCATCAGCCTCATACATCACTTCCACTCTACATATTCAATTAAGAGGAAATCCCATAGCGTTTAGCATGGCATATTCCCAGGAAAGTGAAAATAGGTTCCATTTAGCCACCCAGAGTCCCTTGGGAGTTGGGCGGCATACAAATTTAATAAATAATAATAATAATTTATGAACCATCTATGAATTCCTCTGCATGAAGCTCAGGGGCTCAGCTGAGCAGCACCAGAGAGGAAATAAAGTTAAACATTTTTGGTGCTTCTTCAAGCAAAATGCCTGGCAGGGAAGGAGTCACAATCTGATCTCAGATTGGAATCACCCTTGTAAGCAATATCCCCCACCCACTGTTTTGAATTGGGAGTGAGATTCTAGATGCTTCTCACAAGCTCATCCCGGAAAGGTTCCAAGGCAAAATCCAAGTCCCTGGAGTCCAGAAGAGGAAAAGCTTGACGTGCAATGAACTGAAATGAGTAGATGGTGTTCATGAGCTGGAGATGACACTTTCTTCTCATTTGAGCCGAGGTGGCGCAGTGGTTAGAGTGCAGCACTGCAGGCTACTTCAGCTGACTGCTAGCTGCAGTTCGGCGGTTCAAATCTCACCAGGCTCAAGGTTGACTCAGCCTTCCATCCTTCTGAGGTGGGTAAAATGAGGACCCAGATTGTTGGGGGCAATATGCTGACTCTGTGAACCGCTTAGAGAGGGCTGTAAAGCACTGTAAAGCGGTATATAAGTCTAAGTGCTATTGCTATTTGCAAAGTGGAAGAAAGTGATCTTTGCTTGATCCAGAGTTGGTACATTTCATGGTACTATATAGTTTTGTATGGAAGCGTTACAATCTTTGTGGTTTTATTATCTGTCCACTTCTTCATGGACCACCATATCATGGAATAGCATGTGCAGAAATTGGAGGTAGAACTGCTGAAATGTTCTCTGAGTAGGTAGCTCACGGTGTTTCCTTCTCCTCCCCTCAGCCCCAAATGTGAGCTTGGTTGATGAAGTCACTGGCTTGCTGTAGTTCTGTTACAGCAAGTTGCAATACATAGACAGCCTTGGCTGACAAACTTGCTTCACTAAGCATCATCAGATAGGGATGTCAGCCCTTCAAGGTAGACCAAATTAGGAAACCAAACTCATGAGTACCAATATTACTTTTAAAATAAAGTTACTACTCATGTTTCCCCGAAAATAAGACCCTGCCTTATATTTTTTTGAACCCTGAAATAAGCGCTTGGCCTTATTGCCATGCACTCAAAAGCCCAATTGGGCTTATTATCAGGGGGTGTCTTATTTTGGGGGAAACAGGGTATTATATTACTGGGAAACAGGCCCCTTGTCAGTCAACAGGAGTGCTGATTTATCACCAGCCTATCAAGTACTTAGAAGGCAAGGGCTGGGCAGCACAAACAAACAGCAGCTAATGACTTAAAAGCCAACCATCAACACACCCCCAATCAACATCTAAAAAGCCACTTACAACAGGCACTATAAATACACAGAACAGCACACACTCTGCTAAGAAGTTCCCTGAAGATGGGCTCCAGCACAAGCCTGAAACCTCGGAAGACAAAACTTCCGGTCCCGGTGACCGACCCAGATTGGATCCTGCAATGTTATCCTGGGACACATATATTCGCCTTCATTCGTGATAAAGTTACTAACTGAATATTCGTTTACTTCTGACAACTTAGGACTTACTAGTTAATAAGTACTTAACTATTTACTACTTAGTACAACTTATTACTCTATGATGAGGTTACTATTTACTACTTTATTATAAGTTACAGTAACCAAATCTTGCAAATCTGAATGTGCAAGAGAGGGTCTTGTCTGAGACATTCACTCAGGTTACAGTTCTGGGCCAGACTCATTTTTTTTTATCTAACCCATTGTCTTGGTTGCAACTCTTCCTTCTGTTCCTCAAGGTTGTTCCTTGTTCTCATTACAATGAGTTAATGCTCGGATGAGGAACAACCAGGAAATTTCAGAGCTGTAGGCTAGACTGGGGAGTCAAGAAAACATCCCAGAAGAAGACAACAGAAAAACAATTTCCATGTTGCTGCCAAGAAGATCAGGCCTTGTGTTAGTCTCAAAGGAGTCACTTGGTTAGCAATAGCAATAGCAGTTAGACTTATATACCGCTTCATAGTGCTTTACAGCCCTCTCTAAGCGGTTTACAGAGTCAGCATATTGCCCCCAACAATCTGGGTCCTCATTTTACCCACCTCGGAAGGATGGAAGGCTGAGTGAACCTTGAGCCGGTGAGATTTGAACCGCCGAACTGCAGCTAGCAGTCAGCTGAAGTAGCCTGCAGTGCTGCACTCTAACCACTGTGCCACCTCAGCTCGGCTTGACATAACCCAGTGATGGCGAACCTTTTCGGCACCGAGTGCCCAAACCGGAACGTGTGCATGCATGCATGCACGCATGCATGCATGCCGGAGCGCCAGAAACTTAAAAAACAGCCGGCCATTGCGCATGTGCATACCGGCCAGCTGGTCTTTGGGTTTCTGGTACGTGCATGCGTGCCGGCCAGCTGGTCTTCACATGTACCGGAGTGCCAGAAACCTGAAGACCAGATTAGCTGGCCGGTGTGCATGCATGCGCCGGAAACCAGAAGAGCTGCTGACGATGGCGTGCATGCCCACAGAGAGGGCTCTGGGTGCCACCTCTGCCACACGTGCCATAGGTTCGCCATCACGGGCATAACCCTTCCCACATTATACCTTAGCTGTATCAAACAAACATAAAACTTGATCCAGGCCATCTCGGAATTACCACATCAAGGCTTCACAACTAAGTTTGAATTAAATTATCATGGTGCTGCAATTTATCCAAGAAATTTCTCCTTGTGATAAAGTTACTTAAATTAGTCTATCTAATGATAGTGCAGCTGGTTGAAAGTAGTTTATTAACATTTTTTTTTTCTGACTTCAGTGCACCAGTCATCCATTCCAACTGCCTGATCAGAGAATGGAGGTGTTAGTGCTCATTATGCTTCCCTTATACTTAGAGCCAAAATGTCCCTCTGTAGTTTGGCAATTCTTTGATCTAAATTTCTCCCCGGACTGGATCACCTTACTTCACTTCCTTGGTTATAAAGGTAAGGAATATTCAATTTGGGATTTTCATTCCTTGAAATTGGAAACTTTTATCAGATTTCAGCCAGCAAGCAGAGCTGTATGTAACCAATTAAGAAAACTCATAAACTCCTGATAAGTAATTCTTTATTGAAGAAAGGTTAGGAAGCCGCAGTCAGGAATTCTGGCGACTGCTGTTTCAAGAGCAAGCCCATCTATGGAAACCATATTCACATGCTTTTTCAGGATTTTCTCATTCCCACCCTATACAGGTAGTTCTCGACGTACGACCACAATTGAGCCCGAAATTTATGTTGCTAAGCGAGACATTGGTTAAGTGAACTTTGCACCATTTTACAACCTTCCTTGCCACAGCTGTTAAGCGAATGACTGCAGATGTTAAGTTAGTAACCGGTTGTTAAGTGAATCTGGCTTCCCCATTGACTTTGCTTCTCAGAAGGTCGCAAGAGGTGATCCCGTGACCCCAGGACACTGCAACTGTCATAAATATAAGTCAGTTGCCGAGCATTTGAATTTTGAACATATGGCCATTGGTTGTAAGTGTGAAACTCCCCTCGTTCTAACTCCCTTTTTTCACTGCCGTTGTAACTTTGAACAGTCACTAAATGAATTGTTGCAAGTCGAGGACTACCTGTATAATAGACTACCCAACTCCTCTTTTCCACAAGCAAAACTGAATTTTTGTACTGACCATGTAAGAACTAACACTTACCCTCCCTCTGTAAAAGCTGTTCAAAGAGCTTTTAATGGTTTAATCTTGTCCTTCAAACATGCCTAAGACATATAAATGGTATTTTAAGATTTGTTTTGTGTAATTTTGTTTCATTATGTGCTTTTCTGCTTTATAATTGCAGGAGTCCCTTGGGAGTGTGGCAGCATTAAAATAACACAAATAAATAAATAAGTCCTTGGTGTGATGAAGTTTTACTCCAGAGACAGAGTCCCAGATACCAGAGAGTTGTTGCCATTTAAGGGCTGAATGGAGAGGGGGGAAAAAGAATGAGAATGAGAATTCAATTGCAGATAGCAACAAAGAGCCACAATCTGTATTAGCAAAATACAAAAAGTAGGAAGTAGCGTTTATGTTATCAGGACATATCATGGAAAAAAATCTAATTTGAGTCCCAAGGAGGAATTATATACAGGAAGAACTGAGAATCTACCGAGATGTCATATTGTCATATTTCCCCTCGAATAAAATCTAGCTTGCTCAACTCAGGCTATTCCCCAGATTGTTGTAATCAGATCTTCTAAGAAGGACCAAAAATATATCACTCTGCAAGAAGCAAAGGTTTGCATTATTCCTCTGTTGCTGTTTTGTTCCAACACTTTTGAATATGTTCTCAGGGAACTTTCTTTTTTTTTTTTCCAGGGGTAAGAAATGCACGATCAATACAACTAAGCATCATATCAACTCATGGTTCTTAAAAATAAAACGTAAAAAGAGCTCATTTCATACTATAAAAGAGTGATGGGCTTCAAGGTTTGCTATTCTCCAGTTGAAAAAGGCTCAGCCATGGAAGGGAATACTTTGTAAAAACAAGACACGGCACAACAATGCAGATGCCATTTTCATAGACCTTTGTATGCTATCCAAAGGTTTCAAATACTTTTTTGTGCAGCTTTTATACAATGAAGCCCGATCTCCCACTGGAGTGCTTTCAAAAGTAACTGTGACAAACACCAGGTACAGTTCCTATAAACCCCAGCGTACGTCCATTCTTGCCAAGAGAGCTGAGAGTTGTTTAAAACAACCTTTCTCATTTAAAAGAGTCAATGTAGTTACATTTGTACAAAAGTTAGATGTTGTGTACAGGTGAGCATTTTACAATACTAGATAGGAGGGGCTGGAAACTCACCCTCTGTTTGTAGATGCCACACCACAAGGCATTTGTAAACTGTGTCTGATAAATTCTCAAGTAGGAATCTGGGATATAAATAATCAAAGTGGTGTTTTAACAACAGTCATGGAGCACTGACCACCAAGTGGATTCACCTTTGTGCTGCAGCTTTCAATATAAATTTAACACACCAAGTGTGATCTGGGGAAACAGCCTTAGGTTTTGCTTTTCTTCTTGTAAGTTGGCCTTTTTATTTTTAAAGAAAACTTGGGGGTTTTTTTTCTAAATGCACCTTCAAATCAGTTCTGCCGACTGCTTGGATAAGTAGCTGCTGTTTTCTTGGGAAGATTTATCAGAAGTGGTTTGACATTGTCTCAGCGGTGAAACCTTCCCTACCGCTTCGGAAGCCACCGTCGCGCACACTTTTTCACCCTCTGCGCATGCGCAGAACGGTTTGCGCATGCGCAGAGGGTTAAAAACAAGAAAATGGTGATGTCCAGGCGGGTGGGCGGAGCCTCGCACTGCCGCCGCTACCGGTTCTCCAAACCACCGTCGGCCACCGCTACCAGTACGCCCGGACCGGGCCGAACCAGTAGCATTTCACCCCTGCATTGTCTCCTTCCTAGGGCTAAGGGTGAGTGACTGGCCCAAAAGCCAGTTGGCTTTTGCCTAAGGCAGGACTAGAACTCACAGTCTCCCAGTTTCTAGCCTGGTGCTAACCATTTACATAAAACTGGCTCTCTACATACATACATACATACATACATACATACATACATACATACATCACACAAGCACACCCTTGGGGTTGAAAAGAACATTTAGAGAAAACAAAAGCTGTATATTTCTTCAATGCTTGTGAGCTCAGTTCAAATAAATGAATAAAATAAATAAAATCCTGGGATTGGTACGTAATTTATGTACCTGGCTAATACATCTTGAGCTTCTGCTCTAAAGAAAAAAAATCTCGCAGTATAGAAGACTGCCTGTTTTTGCTTTAGCTGCTACCCAACCTACACAATCTGTTGTAATGATACCAATGAGGCACACAACACAAACTGCTTTCCTCTTAGAGAAAATGCTCCCAATGTCTACCCATATGCATGGGTCTAGGAACCAAGCATATCTGCCCAAAGACTGGGGTGACTTCAGGGGTGAAATCCAGCAGGTTCTGACAGGTTCTGGAGAACCGATAGCGGAAATTTTGAGTAGTTCGGAGAACCGGGAAATACCACCTCTGGCTGGCCCCAGAGTGGGGAGGGAATGGGGATTTTGCAGTATCCTTCCCCTGCCACGCCCACCAAGCCACGCCCACCAAGCCACGCCCACAGAACCGGTAGTAAAAAAAATTGGATTTCACCACTGGGTGACTTGCATCTCCTTTGAAAGCCACAAAGAAGCACTCAAGGATGCTACTAATAGAATCCAGAGCAGGGAAAGATTTATATTTAAAATAAATACTGGCACTGTTCTCCAAAGTCTCCTAAGAAGGAGGAAGAACCTGCAAACAGAAAATTATTGATATTTTTAAAGTAATTTTGAAGAACCTTTTAAAAAAATACGAAACAGTGACTCGTTACAAAATCAAATTATGATTTTTAAACTCGGTTTTTAGCAGATTTGCACATCAAGACAGTTCCTCCATGTCACACTCACAACACCTGGACTTTTTATGAGTATCACTACAGGTAGTCCTTGACTTACGACCATAATTGAGCCCAAAATTATGGTTGTTAAGTCCTGATGGTTGTTAAGTGAATCACCATGTGACCACACCCAATTTTACAACCTCTTTTCTGGTGGCCATTAAGCAATGTCACAGTCACCAAGCAAATGCCATGGTGGTTAAGTGAAAGCCACAATCATTAAGCCAACACCGTGGTTGTTAATGCTGTGGTCTGTAAGTGAATGGCATGGTCGTTAAACGAATTCATTTTATCCAATGGGTGTTTTTTGCTGGAAACCAGAAATAAATGCCAGAAAAAAGTGGCCAAAAAATGGCAAAAATTGCAGTCGTTGAGACTGCAGGACAGTGCAAATGGCTGTAAAGGTGAACAGTTTCCTAAGCACCCAAAATGGGATCATATGACTGGCGGGGGTGGCGAAAACTCTGGAACTGGATCATAGGTATCTTTTGGGGATTCCATCACCGCTTCAAATGGTTATTAAGCAACCAGTTGTTAAGCAAGGACTACCTTAGAATCAGCAGTTGCAATGATATAGGATGTTAAAAAAAAAAATACAGTCTTTTGAGTATATATTCGTTCTGTTGCATTTACAATGCGTTTCATTGCCGGGCATCTTGCTCACGCTTTAAATGCAGCAGATGCTGCATTGCAAGAATTTCTGCACCGAGCAGCAATTCCCATTCTTTTTGGCAAACACTGGTGCCTCGCACAAAGGAAAACTCCAATAGAAATCCTGCCCGAAGAAAGCCTGCTGCATATCTGCATTCAGCTTCTTCCCAGAAAGCTTGTATAGCATCCTGTTCAAAAAGCCAATTATAAACACACTCTTAGCAGTACGAGACTTTTTTTTTCCCCCTTGGTCAACATTTGCAAAAAGGCCATGCAGTTATAAGTCCAACCTCAGCGTTTTGAATCTTTAGTAAAGATCTTGGGTCCTTAATGTGGAACCATGAATGGAGGGCATCCCTTGACTTTTCCATCAGCTTTTCCAAGCCCCCTGCCCCAATTTTAATTAAAAATAGTAATCTGGTGTGCTGCGTTATCATATTCTCTAAGAATCTCTTTGGCCCCATAGGTTTTCTTAAGTAATATTTGCAGATGTAATTTTTGCTCCAAAAAAAGGACAAGGTTAACGCTGCTTACTGCCTATTAATTTATGTTGGTTTTTATCTACTTGTTTAAAAATTTTAATAAATATTTTTATCAGGATAACAATAAAGTAATTTGGACAATATAGAACATTCCCCAAGGAGGATTGCTAAAGAAGTTAGCAGGCGGGCAGTCTGTTGCGTGTGTGCTTTGTTTAGCACATTCGTTGTCAGCCCTTTGAGGTAGTCCAGACAACAAGCACCAACCATGAATACTAACACTACCTTTATTGTAAGTATGGTATCAGAGCCATGGTGGCGCGGTGGTGAGAATGCAGTATTGCAGGCTAATTCGGCCAACTGCCAGCAGTTCGATCCTGCTCGGTTCAAGGTTGACTCAGCCTTCCATCTTTCCAAGGTGGGTAAAATGAGGACCCAGATTGTTGGGGGAAATATGCTGGCTCTGTAAACCTCTTAGAGAGGACTGTAAATCACTATGAAGCTGTAGATAAGTCTAAGTGCTATTGCTATCGGAACCTTGAATGTCTGAAAGGCTTCTCCCCTCCTTTATTTTTATTGTCCCGGAAACTAGGGTGGGTCCCTTCTAAGATGCTTCCCATGCTCCTTTTACTTCTGTGGTCTGAGTTTCCTTTTGCATGATGGCTGCCCTCCTGTCTCACAAGATCAATCCAACAAACCACAACATCCATGGCAACTATTATGTCTATCCACCAGCCCTGACCCCTTGCAAGAATATCTTAACATTTTGTCCCAAAAGTACTTTTCAAAAGGGAACTGCACTTTCTTTATTTTTTTCATTGAAAACATTTCATTTCTCATCCAAGAGGTTTTTTCAGTTCTGACTAAATGGTAGGGAACAGATGTTCTTCAGTCAGAACTGAAGTAGCTTCTAGGATGAGAAGTGAAATGTTTTCAAGGAAAAGACCAAGAAAGTCCAGTTGCCTTTTGAAAAGCACCTTTGGGACAAATATGACTTGGGTGATTGAGACTCTCATAGACACTTTGGGGGGGGGACTGGGGGAGGAAGGGCTATGAAAACCAACTTAAAATCCTGAAAGAAAGGCAGGATATAGATCTAATGAAGAAAATGAAATGTTCTCAAAACTCCAAGGACAATCTTACAGATGTAAACTAATCAAGGAGAGAAGCAATCTAGAACTAAGGAGAAATTTCCTAACAGTGAGAACAATTAACTAATAGAACGGCTTGCTTTCAGAAGTTGTGGGTGCTCCATCATCGGAGGCTTTTAAGAAGCGACTGGACAGCCACTTGTCTGGAATGGTATAGGGTCTTCTGCTTGAGCAGGGGGTTGGACTAGAAGATCTCAATCTACCTCTTATTAATTGGACCCTTAACGAATGTACAACAGAACCAATACATACAACCATGTACAATGCCATTACTAATCTGGGATTGGATCAACTTGTAACAAACAACACTAGACTCAACAACTGCCTAGATCTCATCTTCTGCAATAATTTAAACTCAATCTATGGTCTACAAATAAACGAACCCTTTTCAAACAGCGACCACACCATGATTGACTTTGGTCTCAATTTATGTCCTTACAAAGACAATCAAAAAGACAAGATCCCAAAGTATAACTTTAGAAAAGCCAATTATGATCTCATAACTGACGACCACTCATCTCTTGATTGGCAAACTCTGTTCACTGGCTGCATCACTGTCGATGACCATTATAACATCTTTTTACAAGAAGTCAAAAGAACCATCAAACGACACGTACCATTAATAATCCCCAAAACCAGGAAAAACAAATTACCCATAACAATAAGGAAGCTTCAGTCCAAAAAAAAAACCCTATTTGGCGCAAAACCAAAACTGGCTATGTAGCTAACTTTAGAAGTCACTACAAATCCTTATGCCGACAGATAAAGGCAGAATGCACCAATTATCACAGCAAACAAGAAGAAAACCTACTACGCACAAAATCCACCCGGGCCTTCTACAATTTTGTAAACAACAAACTTAAAGACTCAAGATCCATCCCACCACTAAAAGGACCAAACAGGAAAGACTGCAATGATGAAACCATTAAGGCCAACCTCTTCAACACATTCTTCGGTTCAGTCTTCATAAACAGCAACGGATCTTGCCCATTTCCCAATCATACCACATCTAATCACAATGATCTACTACATGTCGATTTCACAGAAGATGCTGTTGAAAAGGCACTACGCAACCTAAAACCATCTCTATCTATTTGCCCTGATGGACTATGTGCCTACTTCTTAAAAAAGCTCTCAACCACCATAGCAGAACCTCTTAGCATAATCTATGAAATATCTTTCAAAACCAGCTCCTTGCCTAGCTTATGGTCACTAGCCATGGTCATCTCTATCTTCAAAAAGGGTGACCCCAGCCTAGTTGAAAATTACAGACCAATCTCATTATGTTACATAACATGCAAAGTCATGGAATCAGTCATAAACCAATCCATTACCCTCTATTTAGAGACCAACAACCTACTCTCAAACAAGCAGTTTGGCTTCAGAAAAAAATTATCCTGCAACCTGCAACTCTTACACTGCAAAAACATATGGACTTCACAACTCAACCAGGGTAAAGCAATAGATGCAATTTATATAGACTTCTGTAAAGCCTTCGATTCAGTAGTACATGACAAACTACTTCTAAAACTAAAATCTTATGGCATTTCCAGATCCCTGCATATGTGGATAGCTATGTTCCTATCAAACAGGCAACAAGTAGTCAAAATGGGGAACGCTCTATCAAACCCTGCACCAGTTAACAGCGGTGTCCCCCAAGGAAGCGTTTTAGGACCCATACTCTTTATACTTTACATAAATGACCTTTGCGATCAGATTATAAGCAACTGCGTTCTCTTCGCTGATGATGTAAAACTATTCAACACCACCGACAATACTGCTACCCTACAAAAAGACCTTGACTATGTGTCAGAATGGTCAAACAATTGGCAATTCCAAATCTCAACCAACAAATGTTCTTACACATTGGCAAAAAAAATCAGAACACAAAATACAAGCTGGGTGGATACGACCTTGTAGATGACCCTCACTCTGTCAAGGACCTTGGAATACTCATCTCAAATTACCTAAGTGCCAGAGCTCACTGTAACAGCATTGCAAAAAAGGCATTAAGAGTTGTTAATCTAATCTTGTGAAGCTTCTTCTCCGGTAATCTTGTATTGCAAACTAGGGCATATAAAATATATCATAGACAAATTTTTGAATACAGCTCGAAATTCTGGGCTTAGACAACTTAGAACTACGTCACCTTTGACATGACCTAAGCGTAGTGCATAAAATTATCTGCTACAATATCCTACCTGTCAATGAGTACTTCAGCTTCAACCACAACAATACACGAGCACCTAATAGATACAAACTTATGGTAAACCGCACCAAACTCGACTGCAGAAAATACGACTTCAGCAACAGAGTGATCAATGCCTGGAATTCACTACCTGACTCTGTGGTTTCTTCCCCAAACCCCCAAAACTTTACCCTTAGACTGTCTACTGTCAACCTCACCCCATTCCTAAGAGGTCTTTAAGGGGCGTGCATAAGCGCACCAGCATGCCTACCGTCCCTGTCCTAATGTTCCCTTTTATTCATACCCATTTCATGTATTCATAGCTATGTTTATACTTATATCTGTTATCTAATACATGCTTAATGAAATTAAAAAAAAATAATCTCCAAGGTCCCTTCCAACTCTGTTATTCTGTTTCTGTTTCAGGATACCAGGCTGTTGTTTGTTTTTTGTCTGGGAATTGCCAAGTGGGACCAGGACTGAGGATCTCAGATAAACTTTGGGAGATAGCTGAATAACATTAAAATGTAATGAAGTTGTAGTATACGAAAATCCAGCTGAATCAGCTGAGGGTGTGGGTGCATTTAATGGAAAATGTAATCCCCATTCAAAAATGCAACTTTGCTTAGAAACTAGTAAAATTGCATTTGCCTCACCACCACCCCTTAAAAATGCTCTCTTGGGGTCTCTCTCTCTTTCACCTCAGCCTGAGGACATTTTGTTTTTTCTCCATGCTAAAGAATTCTTCCTTCCAGGATAACAAAGGTCAGTGATAATTGATATTGAGATAAATATCTATTCATTGCTTAAGAGCTATTATCTTTTAAAGCATCTGATTAAAGTAGCATCAAGTCATTAAAATCCTTTTTACATTTAAGTATTCCCTGACAAAGGAATGGTTTCTTGTTTAATATGCTAATATAGAGGTCAAGAGATGCCATTCAAAACCTTTATTGCATCTGTCATCTCCAGAGACTAAAGAAATAGTTCCCCACCTACAATATGACAGTGGACCTTTTGGGTTTTTTTTTTTTCCAGTTGGTTAAAGCTGAGGACTTAATGCAATAATTGTTAGTCTGGCATCTATTCAGTGCATCGTTTTCATAAATAAGGCATTTAGATAAACCAATGTGAATTAATGGCCAGCAGCAATCTTAACTTTAGCAAAGGCAACATTTAGAGAAAGGTTTGCTCTGTGAACGGGCTATGGCTTTAAAATTCCCTTGCACAGGAAACCTGTTGCAATTTTCTCTGGGATAGAAGGGGCTGCCTTGTGGATTTTTAACCCTGATATGATGTTTCCTAAGTGTTAGGGGGTGAAGTAACATGGGAAAGGGTGGCTCTTTGCAAACCCGTGACTTCTGGTCTTGGGGAAGTGTAGAGTTTTGAAAGCGTATGAAACCTGGGCCCAAAATAAGCCCACATAGCACTGCCCACTTCTATGACACTAGATCAGCGGTTCTCAACCTGTGGGTCACGACCCCTTTGGGGGTCGAACGACCCTTTCACAGGGGTTGCCTAAGCGCGTGCTAGCCCGCCACGCCCCTTTTGTCACCTCATCGGGTGCGGAGGGGGGGCGGGGCAGGGGTCGCGGCATTAGGAAGGTTGAGAACCACTGCACTAGATGGTCAATGCTGTCTTCAAAATGCCACACAAGGGTGATATAGAGCAGGGGTCCCCAACCCCCATCTACAGCCCGATACCAGGCCACAGCCCATTGGGAATCAGGCCACACAATCAGTGGGCAAGCACATGAATGTGCATTTGTGCAAGTGGTGTGCATGAAAAACCATCCCTTCTCTCCGGTGCCTTTGGAGCTGCCGGTTTGCAGAGCCAGAAAGGTTGGGGACCGCTGATATAGAGGCCTAACTTAGTGTCAGATTTACAAAGCTAATTAATATGACTACTTTAAAAACACAATGATGATATGTACCACAGCTAGATTGGAAGGAAATAGGCCTGGTTTTAAAACTGGAGGAAGAGACATCAATAATCTTTGCTATGCTGATGACACTATCATGATAGCCAAAAATGGAAAAGATCTGCAAGCTATACTAACGAAAATCAAGGAGCAAAGTGAAAAAAAAAATGGAACTCAGATTAAAAACAAAGAAGACCAAACTAAGTACTGTACAGTAACCGTTGTTAAAATTGACAATGAAGAATCTGGTGGATAACCTCTGCTTGTTAGGAACAAAGACAGGCAAAATAAAATAAAATGGAGAAGTGGGAATGGAGCCATCAAAAAGATGCTTAAAAATGGACTAAACTTTGATTGTTCAACTATAAATTCTTGCCTTGAAGATATACAATGTACTGTATTCTTTAAAATTGCATAGCTATCCCACACCGTATATAGCTCATCCCCTTCTGTTTCAAAAAAAAAAAATTGAAAAATTTGAAACAGAAGTTAGCATGGCATGCAGACATGGTAGATAAAAACTCTCCACACATTCTAACAAAATGGTTGTGGGATGGAAAGAATTAAAAACAGGTAGATGGAAAGATCTGCAGACAGGATAAAATATCTTTCTGTAGGTCTAAACAACAAGTTTAGGGACATTTATTTCACTGAACCTCTGGCAGCGTTCAAATAATTAAATATGAAAACTTTATTTTTAAAAACTGCATCACGTTTTGTCTTTCTTGTGAATATTTTAAGTTTATTTAGAAATTTCAAAGAAAATATTTTCAGAAAAGAAGATTAGAAGGTGCTGGAAAAGGCTTGGTTAACAAGCCTTTGGATAAATTGTTCCTTCACTGTTGAGAGAAGATGAAGATCTGGAACAGGAGATTCTGTTTAATATTGCCAAAATACTCAAGGAAGTTTGTGAGATGCCAGAAGAGTTTCAGTATGACTAATAACACCTCTAGTATTTGCGTGAAACTTTTAACTTATGAAACAGATAATTAACTTATATGAAACAACCCCATTGCATATTGGTAAATGTACAGCCTTCAGGAATTGATTTCCCCCCCATAAGGTTTTACTCCAAAATAGACTTTACAATTGAATGGAAAATTCAATAATCATTTGTGTGATAACCTCTCCTTTAGATTTAAAATAGACACCCACACAAGCACACACACACATACAGCCAGACACACACAGTAACAAAAAGGATCAAGTATTCTGTTAAAAAAAAGAAATAAACAGGAGATGTGAAACAGGAAGGACACTGACAGGAATTAGTTTAACATCAACAGAGAAGATGTAGCTTATAAAAATATTGAAAGTTTAAGAGAGAAAGTCTTGGAAAGCACTGCTTGATTAAAAACAGACCCTACGAAAAAAGGAAAATCATTCACAAAATCATTCAAAGATAGCCTTAAATCAACATAAAATGCAAATTCAGCCCACGGTATTTTAATACTTCTGTTACTTTTCTAATTTTCTAATTTTTCTAATTTTCTAATTCATTTTCTAATTTGGATTCTGATATTTAGATATAGTTTCCATCTGATGGGCTGTTCCTCATAGCCATGTTAAAGTGTTCTCCTCCCTTCTTTTAATGAGAAAAAACTGATTTATTTATTTTATTAAACATATTTATACACTGAGAAGGCCCTTTTTGTGGCCCCACCAGCTGTACATCCCTAATTGATGGGACCCTTAACATACCCTGCTTTCCATTCCTGGTGCGCTAAATGGATTGTCTTTCATTGATCATAGGCCCAAAATTTTCTGACCGAGGAGTGTTCACCTTGCTTCCTACAGGGTTATATTTAAAACCCATGGAAACAAATGACATCTTAACTACAGCTAGGACATTTGGTGCCATCTTTAGAAATAGCAACCTACTAAAACAATTACTGTAATAGCATGTGATGGCCTAGAAAGACTTCACTGATTTCTGAACAAACTAAAGGAGGAAAATCTGTTTTTATGGGAAGCAAAATCCATTCCCAGCTGAGAGCACAGTGAATGAAAGGAACCTGATTTGTGGTTTCTGAACACTGACTCAGAGCCAAAAGATTGTTATCCTTTTAAGAACATTTTGTTCTAGACTGATGCCATCAATTCATCACATTTACTTTTTTGCAAGCCGAGAGCTTTCAACTTTGGGTGTACCTAGTCAAGAATGCCAATGCTGCACTATTGTCATGATCAGCTTCCAAGCTCTGATGGGCAAAATTCCATTAAGCTGTCAAGGCCTCTTCATCCACAAGCACATACCAATGGACTTGACACAGATAACACAAATGGCACCACACTGCTCCTTGTACACTGGTTGTTAAGTCTCTGAAATCCTCCCATTTTCCCTGTAGATCACTTAAAGTGCAATGTTCAGAATTCCTAACTGTTGTATCTTTTCTATTGATTTAAAAAAAAAGATATTTGAGACTGGGCTGGTTATTTTCTGATGCATGCTTTAGTAAAACCTGTAGAAGAATGAACCCCAGAGAGGCTGCAAGGATTACAACATATACAGATAGGCCAAAGTAGTTGAGCAACAGTGTAAGTGTGGAGGCATATTTAATCAATCAGTGATATCAAGAATCCAATAGACTGTACCAACTACAATGGATTTGGGTAATTCTGAGCACAGATCTGAAGGCTACAAGGTTAAGAGAAGGCTCAACTACTTAAGCAAGTATTGGATCCTTTCCAATCGGGTTTCAGGCCTGGTTATAGTACGGAAACTGCTTTGGTCGCGCTGATGGATGATCTCTGGCGAGCCAGAGATGGAGGTTTTTCCTCCATCCTGGTGCTGCTCGACCTCTCAGCTGCTTTCGATACCGTCGACCACGGTATCCTTCTGTGTCGATTAAGGGAGCTGGGAGTGGGTGGCACCGTTTTGCGATGGTTCTCCTCCTATCTCTCTGATCGTTCACAGTCGGTGTTGGCAGGGGGGCAGAGGTCGACCCCTAGGCCCCTTGAGTGCGGGGTGCCTCAGGGTTCGGTCCTCTCTCCCCTTTTATTTAACATCTACATGAAACCACTGGGTGAGATCATACGACGGCATGGGGTGAAGTTTCAAGAATACGCTGATGACACAAAGCTG
>QLTV01003690.1:1498939-1517261 GCA_003457575.1 Thermophis baileyi | reverse complement strand
TTACAGATATCTGGACTCGTCCGATTCAACCAATCACAGTGATGGAAGATAATCAATCAGTAGTTTGTATTTCTGATTCACGTTTCACGGGTACTAGGTCCAGACACATTGACATTCGTTATAAGAATATTAAACAGTTGGTTAAACAAGGTTTTGTAAAATTGCAGTACATACCTACATGTGATCAAATTGCTGACATGCTTACCAAACCATTACCAGCAGCGCAGCATGAATACCTGCGTGAGATGATGTGCCTTAATTGATGTTTTGATGGATAACTGATATTCGCCCTACTGACAAAGAAGGGGTTTGTCACTACGTTCATTTTAATTTGTCAACAGGACTCCTATTCTGAAATGACACTGTATACTGATATGAAGTTCTCATGTGATACCTGTACTGCGCATGTGTTAATCTTTCCTTTGTTCTCTTTGTTCTTCACCATGTAGACACAGACTTAGGTGTTCTTATTTTTGTTATGCAAATATATTATTTTTATTCTTTCACTGATACTCGCCCTACTGACAAAGAAGGGGTTTGTCACTACGTTCATTTTAATTTGTCAACAGGACTCCTATTCTGAAATGACACTGTATACTGATATGAAGTTCTCATGTGATACCTGTACTGCGCATGTGTTAATCTTTCCTTTGTTCTCTTTGTTCTTCACCATGTAGACACAGACTTAGGTGTTCTTATTTTTGTTATGCAAATATATTATTTTTATTCTTTCCTGGACTCCGGTCTTATTATTGAGAATTGAGAGCAGGGAAACAAGATCATGTCACCTCTAATTATTTTTCTCCGCAACAGTGGTGTTGGAGAAGGCTCTGTAGGAGAAAAGCAGGTGGTAGAGTAAAACATGTCATCAGTTTAGAATCCTTGCATGGCCATAAGAGATCGAAATCCAGCCCCATGTGAATTCTGTTGGCCCTTATTAGCACCAATTTAGTGCTGACCATTAGTTGACTAGACTTTTGTGTATAGGCCTCAATAAATTGTCTATGCTGCAACCTTACAAATAGTCCTGATTCTTTGCACCTGACAGGTTCCTGAGTGTGCATTCCTTGGTCAGCAAAAGTGACAAGCAAGCAAGCATTGGAGCGTATAAAACTGAACATATCCCTGGAAGGCAAAATCACAAAATTTAGTCTTACTAATTTTAGCCACATGTCATCAAATTCACTAAAAACAGGCAGCTGTCAGTAAAAGAAAACAAGACTACCAAAAAACATGGTGACTAAACCACCAAAATCAACACCAGCCAGAGCATAAAACCACTAAAAGAAGCCATACAAGATCAGAAAATGTAGAGAGAGATGAATCATAAAATCCGCCAAATTGGACATGATTAAATGGGTATCTTCTTCTTCTTCTTCTTCTTCTTCTTCTTCTTCTTCTTCTTCTTCTTCTTCTTCTTCTTCTTCTTCTTCTTCTTCTTCTTCTTCTTCTTCTTCTTCTTCTTCATCTACTTTAACATAGAAAGTATAATTAATGGTTTTAATTTTATTTTACAATATGGTAGGTTAATAATTTGGAGGTCAGTAATTGTCTTAGATACAAATAAATCCCAATTTAATCCTGCTATATTAGATCTAATCCAGTTAAGGTCATCTACAGATGGGGATCAAGAGGGTAGTCACAACTATATAATTGATACCACACCCCTTTTGTATAAATCATGACCACTATCTTGGTAATTTTTTTACACTGTCCAATGGATGCCGCTGAATTCAGTGCATAGGATAGTATTGTCAATTCAATGTTGCCAGAATTTTTCCAGCTAATAGGAACTATATAGGGACTGCCTGAAACATTTTGAAGACCAAATCCAGAGTCTCAAAAGATATGTGCTATTGGAGAACTGAAATTTGAGAAAGGAGTTTAACTATGGAGATTGGAGTGGGAGCTGAAAGTTACGCTAAGAACATTATGTAAGGACAGAAAAGCTCCTGGAAACAGCAGTCATTGGGATGGGAATATTTCTATTTATCTATCACAGGGGTATTAAACTCGCGGACTGCGGGACAGATGCATCACGCGCTGGCCACGCCCATCCCCGTTTTAGTGAAGGGGAAAAAAGTTGTGATACATCATGTCATGAGTTTGACATTCCTGATCTATCGTCTGTCTGTCTGTCTGTCTGTCTGTTTGTCTGTCTGTCTGTCTATCTATCTATCTATCTATCTATCTATCATCTGTCTATCTGTCTGTCTGTCTATCTATCTATCTATCTATCATCTATCTAATATATATCTATCATCTATCAATTTTATACAGCTTTTCATCTCCCAAGAATTGACTGTGGGTGGCGTACAGCAAAAAATAGTATCAAACAATAAACATGTCAGATTTTAAAAGTTACTCCCAAAATAACATCCTGCCAAGCAAGCTACAGAAGAACCAGGATGAATTAACAGATGAATCCATTCAATGACAAAGTCAATTACATATGTTAGGACAGGGACAGGTTAGGCAATTAGTTGCTAGGTTGGGCAGCCAGCTAACCAGAAAGAAAGAAAGAAAGAAAGAAAGAAAGAAAGAAAGAAAGAAAGAAAGAAAGAAAGAAAGAAAGAAAGAAAGAAAGAAAGAAAGAAAGAAGAAGGAAGGAAGGAAGGAAGGAAGGAAGGAAGGAAGGAAGGAAGGAAGGAAGGAAGGAAGGAAGGAAGGAAGGAAGGAAGGAAGGAAGGAAGGAAGGAAGGAAAGAACTGTGGCTGCCAAAAGAGGAATGAGGAATGGGAAAACAAGTCAAGAACTAAATGGAAGAGGCAGTCACAAGAAACCAGCAGAATCAATTGGAGGGACAAGTTTGCTAATGTGAACAGGCTGCCTCTCACAAACAAATCAACGCACTTTATCTATCCCATACTCACCATAGTATTTTCAATGAAATGTTGGGTTTTGTTTTGTTTTTTAAATTGTGAAATATCTGCCATAGTGCTACCATCTGGAATAGACTTGAATTGCAGAATGGAAATCAAGGATCCGAGCGTTGCCATAGGTTGTGAATTGGAGCAGTGTATGTTGGTGCCTGTGTGAGCTACCCCATGTCAGTGCAATCCAAATTATCCCAATTCTCTTCAGGATTCAGACACTATCTCAGGCCAATGGACAGGTGATCAACAACCATTGTTAGAAATCAGCTTTGCTCTCTGGATTGTATTTATTTATGGGGGGGGCTTTAATATGTTTTTTGATTCCTGCGACTGCCTGGACAAGTCCCTGCAGTCCTCTTGGCAGGTTTTTTTTTCAAAAATAGTTTGCCATTTTCTCCTTCCTAGGGCTGAGAGAGAGTGACTGGCCCAAGGTGAGACTAGAACTCACGGTCTCCCAGTTTCTAGTGGGTGCCTTCATCACTATACCAAAACAGCTTTTTGGAGTCAGCATTCCATTATGTCTCTGTTTTTGTTAAATCGATTTTACTTCTGGTTATTGAACCAGCGATTGATCAGCGAATGGATGCATCCCAGCTGTTCTTGTACGGAGAAGCAGCGTTTGGGAACTTGAAATGAGGTTTTGCAAGGGAGCTGTGAGTTTATGGAACTGATCAGCTGCGTTCAGGGAGGTGAGTTTGGCTCCTTGGGTAAGGATGCGTCTCTTGCTGAGATGCAGCCTGAGAGGAAGAGGGTTTTCATTGCAGCTGTTTCCTGATCGAGCGTTTAGCAAGTGGGTAGAATCACATTCAACATCTCAGTCCCAGCCAGCAACCTTGGGAAAGAGGAGAGAGAGCTGGGCATTTCCATACAGAGCAAGCAAACAGCAGGGCTAACAGGAGAACAAAACAGGAGGAGTTTTCCAAAGGTGTTTAACAGGACAGGAGCAGACTGACCTCTGCTGACCAATAGGAAATAGTGACCATCGTGCTGTTACACTTAACATACACGCAGACAGAAAGCTGCTGGAAAGATCCAACGCTGTTATTTTTTGACTAGAAGGGTGTTTTTCAAACTTCACAACTTTCAGATGTGCAGACTTCAACTCCCAGGATTCCCCAGCCAGCATGAATCTGAAAGAACTACAAAGAAACATCCGAGCAGCTTTTATACAGGTCCCTTACCTCCTTGCTTCATATCTTCATAAAACATACTTTGGCGAATATCTTTCTTCGGCCAAGTCCCCGTGGCTTTGCTTTCATCTCCTCCTCATCTTATGTGTGGGACAGCCTTAAGCCAGAGGTGGGTTCCTCCCGGTTCGCACCGGTTCTATAGAACCGGTAGCAAACCGCTGGTGATGTCACAGAGTCGGTTCTGTCGGTGCTGGTCCGTGGACGCCGCCATCTTTTTTGGGGATTTTTTTGGGGGGGGGGTATTTATTTATTTGGAATTTTTTGGAATTTTTTTTTCTTCTGCGCATGCACAGAAGCCGAGTCCCCGGCACTGCGCATGCGCCACCATCTTGTTTTTGGCTTTTTGGGAGGGGGGGATTTTTTGTGAATTTTTGGCACTGCGCATGTGCGCGCAGCCATGTGGCGCGGGAGGAAGCGAACCGGCGGCGAGGTAAGTTAGAACCCACCCCTGCCTTAAGCCATGGTTAGCCATATGGCTTGCCACCACAATGGAGCCCCCATTTTTTTTATTGCTAAGCAAGACATTTGTTAAGTTAATTTTGCCCCTTTTTACGACCTTGCTTGTTACAGTTGTTAAGTGAATCGCTGCAGTTCTTAAGTTAGTAGTATGGTTGTTAAGTGAATCTGGCTTGCCCGTTGACTTTGCTTGTCAGAAGGTGGCAAAGGGGGGATCACAGGACCCTGGGACTGTGCTGCCGTCATAAATATGAGTCAATTGCCAAGTGTCTTGAATTTTGTTCGTGTGACCATCGGGATACTACAATGGTTGTAAGTGTGAACAATGGCACTTTCTTGAGTGCCGTTGTAACTTTGAAAGGTCGCTAACTGTTGTAAGTCGAGCCCTACTTGTACTTGTGTTAAAATGACGTTTTCCCAAACTGACAGCAACCAGCAACAGTTTCAACGTGAGGACAATCTGCCCATGACAGTACCATGAAGTGACCTGTAGGGGGTGAGATGACCCCATCTTTTATTGTTTACTTAGGGCTGGTGTAGTTTCCTTCATTCACCTTTCTTTGGCACAGGGGTGTCAAACTCAAGGCCCGTGCGCCGGATGCGGCCCACAGGGTGCTTAGATCTGGCCCGCGGGGCTGCCCTGGAAACAGCAAAGGACCGGCCCACGGTGCCTCTGCCAACAAAAACGGAGCTTGACACCCCAAACTCCGTTTTTGCTGACAGAGGGCTGCAGGAGGCCGTCGCGGGCAAAAATGGATGAGCTGGCCACGGCCACCCTGGCCACAGCCACCCCCAGCCCCCCCCCAAGGTCAAACACAACCCTGATGCAGCCCTCAATGAAAGAGGGCTTGTTCTGCAAGTCCAGGCGCTTTCATGGGTAACAAGTCGGTGGACGGGATTGGAGAGTGACACTGGAAAGCAGGATAACTCCTCAATTTACTAAATGAGCTTCTTTTAAACTGGGATTTAGAGCTCTTTCCAAAAAAAAAAAAAAAGGTGGGGAAGAGATTTTTCTTTTAAACTGGGATTTAGAGCTCTTTCCAAAAAAAAAAAAAAATGGTGGGACAGAGATTTTCCATATTAACACAGGTTCCACTCCTAAGGGATTTTATGCTGGGAAGTGTGACGGTACCCTTGCTCTTCTCATCATAGAGAAAATACACTTCCAGCAGAGCTCGTGTCCTTTTGATGAGTTCCAGGGATACTTTGCTTCTCCAGCTTTGCACCTCAACCTGTATCAAGCTCTTGAGGTGCAAGAAATAAAATTGCCAATTGTCAAGAAAGAGCTGCAAAATAAAAGCTAGCAAAACAGGAAATTGGTAGTTAAGGCCAGACCTCTTCTCTTGCTTCTGCAAGACCTCTGCAGCTTATCAAGGAACTGAAATGAGTCTTTGTCCATGGGTTGAATTATTGCTAGAGACAGATTGTAACCATATCATTTGATTACATGTTTGCCTTCTTCATTTCAGCAGAATAAAAATAAAATACCACCATCTTACCTCTGTCCCACCATCACGTAAATATTATTCCTCAATCCCTGTAAGGAGAACGGATGGAATTTTTCCCCTTCCCAGCAATCATCGTTCTCTTTAACCTGTGGTCAGAAATCAAAGGTGTGTGCTCATCACCACCACCTAAAAAGAAGGATGTGGCATTGCAGACGTTTTGTAAGAAATCGAGAAGGCTTGCAGTGTTTAAACTAGGGTTGCAGCCTCTTCTGGCACCTGTTGTGGAGAAAATAAAGCTTTCAGCAAAAGTGCCTTGGGGTTTCAGAACTTCAAAGAATAAGCCTACAGAGACTGAAAAGTAGGAATGAAACACAGCCTGTATTGCTAGATGTAGCTCCTGAGCTAATCTACTGGCCTAGGAACCTAGTCAGGAAGAGAGACCAGTGGAAAAATGTGGAGGAATCTAAGAAACAAGGAGAGTACCTGGGAATTTTCTCTTAGCCCGATTAGGCAGACCAGGCCAGAAAATCAATTTCGCAAGACTAGAACGACACTCTATTGAGGTTGGCAACCAAATCTTACAAGTCTGATTGTGCTTTACCTCAGGGGTAAAATACACCTACCTGTCCTACTGGCTTGCTAATATGCACGCACCGTCGTATGCGCATGCGCACGCTCCACTCGGGCATGCGCCATCTGAGCATGCGCAGAGGGTCAAAACTGGAACATGACGACGTCCCGGTTTGGGGGGGGCGCAGCTCCCGCTGCCGGCACTACCGGCTCTCCGAACTACCCGCCGCCGGCCCTACCAGCTCTCGCGAGCCAGATAGAACCAGCTGAATTTCACCCCCGCTTTACCTCCCTTCCTTCTTATACCCCAATGTATCAGGGAATTATTTGTCTGATCACTTCCAAACATTATCTTGCTTGCCATGACTTAAAGAATGTTTCAATGCCCTTTATCTAAATAACGGTTCTTACACATTTTTGTCAAGGTCGCTTTCCTTGTTCTCAAGACCTATCTATCACCACCCACTCTTGAAACATGTTCTGACATCTTTTTATTATGATGATTATGGTTAGTTGTAGAATCTGCCAGATGTAGACTGGATTTGGCACTTTTGTCCACCTATCAAGGCTTTCCAAGGGCCTGGGATAGGCAGATGTTGTTAATAATATTAAAGGATGTTAGCTGATCTAAATTGGTGTTATTGTTTTTGCAGAGTTGGTACTTCTTGGCACAAAACCTCATGCCTTATTAACATACCTTCAAAGGTATATTATACAAATGAATATATAAAAGGTTACATATCTTTTGTATATGTGCTAGAAGTCATAGAATCCACCTTTAAAAAAGCCACTATATGTACCTTGATACACATGGTCTTCAATTCTTAAAATGAGGACTAAAAATAATGCAGGCTATGGGGTTTATATACTGGGTTTCAGATCCAATATTTGATCAAATGTTTGTCTAGTAAATAGGAGCAAAGATATCCCAAAGTTTGAGTAAATAAATAGCAATAGCACTTAGACTTATATACCGCTTCACAGTACTTTCCAGCCCTCTCTAAGTGGTTTACAGAGTCAGCATATTGCCCCCAACAAACTGGCTCCTCATTTTACCGACCTCAGAAGGATGGAAGGCTGAGTCCACCTTGAGTCAGTCAGGATCAGATTCCTGGCAGTGACCAGTGAATTAGCTTGCAACACTGCATTCTAGTCACTGCGCCACCATGGCTCACAAAATCCCATAACCTATCACACAACAGCAAACAATTAGGTGTTTCACTACCCCTTTGCTACCATCATCTGGAGTTTTGCAACTCAGGCCTAAATGGCCTTAGATAAAGAAACAAGTTTCAATTTCTTAAAAAGGAAAACCATGAAGATCCTTGGGTTTAGTATATATTTGTTTTGGATTTCTGACCCATGCAGGTCATCAAATCCATGCTGGCATGGGTTTGATTGCATTGAACAGATCATCTCTTATGCATAGCTAGCCAGGTTCCTTGAGAATAAAATAAAAAGTAATTGTTGTGAAGGGAGTCTTGAGCCAAAGAACAAGATGTACTTAACTTGCTTGAAGTTGGAAGGATCGTCCTTCGTACTTCTATTTTAATCTTACAAAAACAGTCCTTGCTCTAGTAGTGAAATAGAAGGAAATACATTACAAGTATCAGAACATAAGGGCTATTTTGTTCAGAAAGCTCCTGGAGAACATCTACTCTGGATTATGTCCTTTCAGTCAGGATATACAAACCACAGCTGGAAAACTTGCTATTTCCTGGCTTGTTTCAAGGACTGCTGCATAAGTTATCTGCAAACAAAGCAAAAGCTAAGGGCATTCCTAGTGAAAAATTCTGCAATTCTTTTTAAATTAGGACTGTCACACACACACAAAAATGGGCAATGTGGAGCAACCCTATGTAATCTTTTATAAGTCTCTTGAGCTTCTTCACTGTTGAATTCTCATGGCTGCACTGGGAGGTTTAAACAACAAAACTTTGCAGTGGAACTGCAAAGATAAAAGTAGAAAAGCTAAGGCTCAGAATGAGTTAAGACTTGTGAAAAATGTCAAAAATATTTTTTTTAAAAAAATTCAACATGAAAAAAGCAAGAAAAAAAGTCAAGGAAACGATTGGTCCACTAATGGGAGATGATGGCAAGGAAGTGATGGGCAGCAAGGAGAAAGCAGAAGGGCTTAATTTGTTCTTTGCATTTGTCTTCACGCAAAAGGGAAAAAAAATAGTCTAACCTACTAAACATGGTACCGTGATAGACAGACTAGGAATACAAGTCAAAATAGGCAAAATAGGCAATATTTGAGGGAATGCCACAAAGAGAGCTATTCTCCAGAGCACCTGAGGGCAAGACAAGAAGTAATGGATGGAAACTGTTGTGACCCAGCGCGGCAAGCCCCCAGGAAACGACACACACACACTGTTGTCCAAAATAAAGAAGGCTTTATCACTAATAAATGCTTAGTAATAAGTTAATTTCAGGGTTTCTCCCAAAGTGCTTGTTGAAAATTACAGAACACTTTGGCCGGGATTTCAAACACAAAAAAACACAAACAGATCATTAAGTCCTTAAATTCCTCACTTGCTGGAATTAGCCAAGAGCCCGGACTGGAGTTAGTCCAACTGATATCACCAAAAGTGTAAACAGCAGCCAGGTAAAATACGTGCGTTGTTTCCAGCAACAGTTTCCATTGTGATTCAACCTTATATAGTCTTAGAGCGTGGCCACTCTGCCTGCAGGTTTACCTATGAGGAGACCTCCTTCTACAAAGCCACTCTTGCCGGCTAGCTGCCCTGCATGCCCTAGCATCAATCAGAGGCTCCTCCTCTTCACTGGAGTCACTTAACTCCTGCTGGGGAGGTGCAGAAGGCCCTGATTGAGTATCGTCCTCTGGCCCTGTGTCCTCCTCGGTCTCGGAGTCAGGTGCCGGAGATACAGACTGCTCTTGCCACCCCATGGTCGGTTCTTGGTCTTCCGGATCCATGTGCAGCTGGACTTGGGCAAGCCACAACAGAAACGTATCAAAGAAAGATCCAATCTAAAACTAAGAAAAGAAGAAATTTCCTAACAATGAAAACAATCAATCAGTGGAATGGACTGCCTTCTGAAATTATGGGTGCACCATCACTGGAGGTTTTTAAAAAGAGGTTGGACAGTCATTTGTCCAGAATGATATAGGGCAGCGGTTCTCAACCTGTGGGTCGCGACCCCTTTGGGGGTCGAACGACCATTTCACAGGGGTTGCCGCGCGTGTTAGCCCGCCATCTTGGTGTCACCGTCACTGCAGGGGTAAAAAGGTCCCGGTTCGGCCGTGCCTGCGGGTCGCCGTCAGCTGGTAGCCTGGACGCCGCCATTTGGGTTCTTCTACCCTCTGTGCATGCGCAGAATGCTTTGCGCATGCGCAGAGGGTAGAAGAACCCAAATGGCGGCGTCCGGGCGAAGTCTCCCGCTTCCGATGCTATCAGCTGTCCGGCGACCGACAGGCAAGCCTGAACCCGGAGCATTTCGCCCCTGGTGCCACGCCCCCTTTGTCACCTCATCCTGCAAGGGGGTCGCGGTGGCAGGGGGGGTCGTGGTGGCGGCGGGGGGGTCGCGGCAGCAGGGGGGTTGCGGGGGGGTCGTGCCATTAGAAAGGTTGAGAACCACTGATATAGGGTCTTTTGCTTGAGCAGGGAGTTGGACTAGAAGACCTCCAAGGTTCCTTCTAACTCTGTAACTCTGTTGTTATTCTGTTATTATATCAATGCTATATCAGCTCTAATAGCTGTCCTGGATGATGCTTAAGGCAACTTTCTCATTCGTTCATTCATTCATTCATTCATTCATTCATTCATTCATTCATTCATTCATTCTAGTCTATAAGCTATCTGCTAGATAGATATGATATGCCCAGGTTCTTGCTCATATGGCTGTGATCTGTCTATCAGAAGAGCTGTGGAGTCAGGAGTGGGGGGGGGTGGGAATCTATGAATTTGAAGAAATTGACCCGCATCACATTCACATCATTGCAAGCTTGCAGTGATTCACATGGGAAACAGGTGAAAGCCATTGAAATGGCAGCCTTTGTCTTCCCAGAAAAAGCATTCAAACAAGCCTAACAGGAAAACAGACAAATGTGATTGACCAGATGGCCCTTTTCTTGCTCGCACTGAAGACATGCTACAATATATTCTCCTTTCCTGTCTGCCCCTCTCTGTCTCTCCCCCTCCCTCCCTCGCTCTCTTTCTCTGTAATCTAGGACAAATACTTTTCCTTGCAGGTTGCATTGTCAGGAGGGGTTGGCAAGGTGGCGAGTGGTGTTTGAAAAGATTTCCTTCAGTCTGCTGAAAAGAAAATAAATGCTTCTACTGGATGAGAAGAGAGAATAATGCCTCGCTGTAGAAGCGCACACACTCACACAAATTCCTGCTCAGAACTTTATTCCCCTGTCTTGCTTTAATACCCGTCAGAAATTCACCAAGTATTTCTGAAGTCTAAATTCCAACATTTAACATTTCAAAACGCTATGGGGAAAGATACAAGAAGATAGAAGAACCTGTCCACAAACAGGCAGCTGGACAACCAAGGAAAGCAGCTGCCTGCTTTTCTTCAGGAGGAGCAAAGAAAGTTCTCCCCTCCACCAGCTGAAGGAGCTGGCCGCAGGTTTTTATGCATCGGTGTGATTCCAACTGTGGAAGATAAATTCATCTCTTTAGAAATCTCTGAATAACCTTGAACCTATAAATGCCCAGTCTTTACCGAGCTACACACACAGCCCACTTGCAAAGAATAAAATGCTGCTGCTCATTTCTTGTCTTTTGTGGTTTGCAGACTAAAGTTTAATGAGGTTTCTATGTTTCACTGGGGTAGGGCAGTTCTTCAATAGCTGAGCCACATTTATAAAAATCTCTCTCTCTCTCTCTCTCTCTCTCTCTCTCTCTCTCTCTCTCTGTGTGTGTGTGTGTTTCTCTCTCTGTCTCTCTCTCTCTCTCTCTCTCTCTCCTCTCTCCCCCCTCTCTCTTTCTCTCTCTCCCCCTCCCTCCCCCCCCTCTCTCTCATAAGATAGAGAATGCTTTTCAAGAGTGACATTATCTAGCAGGTACAGTATAGCAACTGGTACAAGATAATTGCTCCTAAATCCCCAAGTGCCAAAAAAGTATTTTATTAGCCTGCTGAGGAAAAATAAAATGCACAGATATAGCAATATCCCTGCACAGGTGGAAGCCACTGTTTACATAACCGTTTTTAGTACTGGAGTAAAACCAGGCAGGGGAGAACTTAGACTTAGAATAACTTTATTGTCACTTGAAATGTGACAATAATCAGCATACATTAAAATGAAATTTCGTTGCATACAGCTCTCAGAGGGTCACCACCTCCAATATACACTACATAAACATGATAAACAAACTAACAAACAAAACAAACAAATATGCATATATCCACATGTATTATATGACACAGAGAAACAACATACGGTAGTCTAGTTTGGCTGTATATACTGTATGTACATAGCAAGAAAAACGAATCTTGCAAGTTTACCAGACGGATGGCATAGGGAACAAAGCTGTTACAGAATCTGGTAGTCCTGCTAGAAATACTTCCTGTAATCTTCTCGGCTGTCCTTACCGCTCTCTGTATGGACTTTCTATCTGAGGCACTGCTGCCACCAAACCAAACAATGATGCAGTTTGTTAAAACGCTCTCAATCGTGCCTCTGTAAAACGTGGCCAAGACAGAAGGAGAAAGATATGCTCTCCTCATACGACACAGGAAATGCAAACACTGGTTTGCACGCTTCACTAAGGATGACGTGTGGAGAGACTAATTCAGATTGTTAGTTATCTGCACCCCCAGATACTTAATACTGTTGACCACCTCTACAGCTCATCTTTCATACTGAATGGAGTATGATTATGCCAGTTCTTTCTAAAATCTACAATAATCTCCTTTGTTTTATTAACATTTAGAACCAGGTTACTTTTATTGCATCAGTCCACCAGAGCCTTCACCTCTTCCCTATAAGCATCTTCATTATCGTCCCGGATAAGACCCACCACTGCTGTGTCATCTGCATACTTCACAATATGATTCATAGCAGATTTGGCACAGCAGTCATGGGTCATCAAGGTGAACAATAGCGGACTCAGACACAGCCCTGTGTGGAACCTGTACTCAACGAGATGGAGTTGGAAACTTTTCTTCCAACTCGCACAAACTGCAGCCTATCAATAAGGAAATCAAGTATCCAGTTACATAGAAGAGTATTGAAACCTAATAGGCCCAGTTTGTTCACCAAATGCTGAGCAATGATTGTGTTGAACGCTGAACTAAAATCAACAAACAGCATTCGCACATGAGTATTCTTCTCCTCCAGGTGCGCCAAGCTAAGATGAAAGGAAAGTGCATCATCTATAGCAGAGGTGTCAAACTCAAGGCCCGGGGGCCGGATCCAGCCCGCAGGGTGCTTATATCTGGCCCGTGGGGCTGCCCTAGAAACAGCGAAGGAGTGACCCGTGGTGCCTCTGCCAGAGAAAACGGAGCTCTGTTTTCTCTGGCAGAGGGTTGCAGGAGGCCATCGCAGCTGGAAACAGAGCTTGGGAGCCCATTTTCGCTGGCAGAGCACTCGGGTCACCATAGGCGCCCTCGACATGAGTGTCAAGCTGGCCACGCCCACCCTGGCCATGCCCACCCTGGCCCCCTGAGGTCAAACACAACCCTGATGCGGCCCTCAATGAAATCGAGTTTGACACCCCTGACGTAACTGTAATGAAGAAGCCTTAACCATACACTGCACTTACTCTGGGAATACTCCTACTCCCTACAACAGCTTAGTGTGGTTAAGAGAGTCAGGCAGACAAAGATTGTTCCAGAAATCTGCCTCACTGAACTCTTTCCTTTCTCGGCAAGGCATTATGATCAACTGTCTAGTGGGATGGGTCCAGGAAGGAAAAGATAAGAAGAAAGACTAACTCCACCACAGAAATGTGTTCTTCTGGATTCTCTCTCTTGCTCCAAATACCCTCTTCACCTAAAATCCTGTAGGGAGAATCCTAAAAGGTCATGCCATAAAGTCTTCTTTGTTGGATTTATAGTTGCGATTCTTGTGATTGATTGTTAGTAACTTTGGAAGTATTGCTATCCTGGAAGGTAGAATGTGGGTTTTTTGGAATAAAATAAGCAATATTTTACTCCTGCAAAACAGGATTCCTGCAACATTTGAATGGTGGAGAACTCCCAAAACTAGTCCTCCTTTCCTGTTTTTCCATAATAAAAGTCATTTTATTTTTACCCTAATTCCACTTGAAGTGTATCAACTCCAGCCAGGAGAATATAATGACAAGGGCTTTCCACCTATGAAATATCTAACCAATTCCAGATATGGCTCACAACCAAAATACAATTCTTGCAAACTACCCTTTATTTTCACAGTGTCTGGCTTACTGTAGATTTTGCTACTGCTGAAAAGGAATTCAAACTTATTTCTGTCTTGGTTTGAGAACCTTCGTCAGAAATTCTCTGCAATAGCACTTAGACTTATATACCGCTTCATAGTGCTTTACAGCCCTCTCTAAGCGGTTAAGAGTCAGCATATTTGGGTCCTCATTTTACCAACCTCAGAAGGATGGAAGGCTGAGTCAACCTTGAGTCAGTCAGGATCGAACTGCCGAACTTCTGGGAGTCAGCAGAACTAGCCTGCAATACTGCATTCTAACTACTATGCCACCATGGCTCTTATATGAGACATATAAGACATATAGGACAACAATGATCTAAATATACCATGAAGCTGATGCTCCTGTTTCTTAGAGCAGTTTTTCCAAACATGTTAGTGTCCAAATGTGGTTAGCTATAAGGTTCCACCATCCTAGGGTGCAGTATAAGTAAGCTTAACTTTATAAATTCAGAAGAAATAAACTTGTGTCATAATCAGAAACTTAATGATGAGAAATTACTTTTAAGTTTCAAAAACATTTTTCATTATATAAATAACAGTGTTGTACACTTCTCATAAATAGTCAGCAGTAGACCCTATTCTTTTCTTTTCTTTTCTTTGTTTGTTTCTTTCTTTCTTTCTTTCTTTCTTTCTTTCTCTTTCTTTCTTTCTTTCTTTCTTTTTCTTTTTTTTTCTTTGTCTCTCTTTAAGTAAAGAGAGACACCTAACTAAGTGATGAATTCTAGCTAAATTGTTTTTAAAATGCTTTTGTAATTTATTTGCTCAAAAATAAGATCATTATTGAAATTTCCTAACTTAGTTTTGGATATCATTTTTTATATTATTGTGCGTACATTATTGTTTTATTTTTGGGGTGTATACTCTCCAGATTTAGGTGCCTTAAGACGAAGCAAGAGACTAGATTTTATAATAAGCAAAGAATTTAAATTGTAAATAATTTGTTAACATAATTATTTGTTGGAAAGAGCAATGAAAGTAAAATTTATTTTAATTTAGTTACAAATATTTCTTTTTTTCCTTTCTTCCTTCCTTCCTTCCTCTGTCCCTCCCTCCCTGTATTCTGTGCTTTTGTAATCAAAGTTTTGTAAGCTGATGCACTATTAGCCACTCAGAAGATATGGGGTTTGCTCTTCTTTGGGGGGAGACTACAGAGAGATTATGGTGCTGGCTAGGGATGATTACCAAAAGGAGCCAGTGACGCAGATGCACAATGCTCATTTGCATAAAGAAAAGAAGCCATAGAATTACTGGAGCGCTCCTGGGCCATAAAAATGTCATTCCCTATAATAGGAAGGATCCTCAATGGAACAGTCTTTGCCCATATTATAGCAAATGAAACTTAATGATGGGCCACAGGACACAGCATTTTGTCTAAAAATCTTTGTGCATACCAGGGTAGTCGAAGCATAAAATTATACATTGCTTCAGTAAACCATCTTTTACCCAAGCCACGTTTGGAAGCAAACGAGATTTTTTTTTCCCCCAAGTCATACTTTTACCCAGGTATAAATTGCAATGGGTACAAATCACAGAACTGCATTTCTTTAGGTGGAAAAAGAGGCAATCATAACAAATTATACTTTTCTAAAGTTATCATCAGTCTCTGTCAAATTGTTCTTCAAACAGCGGTCTGGAAAAACCACCCGATTCGCCTTTAATTTACACAGATGTCTACTTTTCTTTGTGCTACTTCTATCTTTGGGGTGGCAACTCCCATTTTTTGTAAAGGCTTGTGTTGTTCTGAAGGCTTAAAAGATGAACGGGCCCGTATTTTGATCCTATTATCATGCAAATTCTGGTTACCCCCTTAATGATCTATAAACACAAAGGGTTGGATCATCACTCTTCTATAATTATGATGGATGAAGAGGAGGTGAGATGATCTAACCACATCAAAGTATGTTCCCTTAAGGTTAGATAATAAAAACAGAACTTAGAGATTTGTTAAAGTAGACAAGAAAAATATTATCATTATTATAGAATTAATATTATTGTGATGAATACTGTTGTAAACATTTTGATTATGATTTCCTAAAAATAATTGTAACCAGACAACACACTGTTTCATTGAAATTGAATTTTTACATGTTATGTAAATATAACAAATAAAAAAAATTCAAAGTATGTTCTCTTAGGCACAAAGGACACCCCAGGCCCAAAGTCTTTTAAGTACACAAAGCAAAAACAAGGCTTTCACTGTCCAACCCCTCATCTTAGATTGGCCTTTATTAAACGGAGACAAGGAACAAAGTTTTGCTCACTAACTTCAAGCTTGCTTAATGAGTGCTAGCTGGTGAAGATTTTCCGGGTTGTGACTACTAATGCTCTCCCAATGTGAGGCTGCTCCAGTCACTCCAAGCAGTTGGTGTTTTATAGTACAATTAAGAGATTTCTTGTTAACAATGTTTAGCAGCCAAACTATTGTTAAATCAATATGTAACAGCTTGGCAGTAAATTATTAGGGCATGCTTGGGGGGAAAAAAATTATTGAGAAGAAATTCTTCAGAACAAAAAGAAACAGGACACTTCTCTGCTATTCACCAAAGAAGATTTTGATTTGTTTGTTGATTTAGTTTATAGGGGCTGCCCAAGTTGAACAACTCCAGGTACAATAAACCCTCCAAATAAAGCAAGATAAACAATTTCAATTAAAATTCAACCAGATATTAATAGGTAACCCAATACATTTGCAACTCCCTTCAGATGGAGACTTGTTTCAGACTGTCCTGTAATTAATTGAGATTCCAGCTAAAATAGTTTCATTTCGCTGAATGATACTACAATTCCCACAAACTTTAGAGTACAATAAGCAAAGATTTATCTAACTACCTATCATCTGTCTTATAAGGTCACCCATAAGGCTGCTGACAAAATTCTGGGCAGCAAATGTACAGTACAAAACAAACACTAACAAGTCATCTGTAATGGGTTGTGAGAATAACCTTGGGAGACAGGAGGAAGAGCTGCAACCAGGGCAACTGTCAGACAAGAGATAACTCAGCCCACAGAAAGAATAACCTTACAATAAAGGTAGCATCAGTACTCGTGGTATTGGTTTCCAATAAAACTTCAAACTGCTGACAACAACAAAATAAAAGGTAGAAAACTTACAACATGTATCCACACCGAAGCTCCCACGCTAACAGCCTGACCTTAATTTCTAGGGGACAGCCAGGTCTTCATCGCCTTCCAAAAGACCAGTAAGATTGAGGTTGTCTGTATCTCTGGAGGGGATGCTATTCCATAGCGCAGGTGCCATGCTAGAGAAGGTCTGCTTCCTAAGCCCACCCGGTGATATTGTCTCATTGATCAGAGCCAGAGAACGCCCACTGTGCCAGATCTGGTGAGACGCTACTGGGGAGAGGGAGTCCCGCGAGTAACCTGCCCCCATACTATGTAGGGCTTTAAAGGTAATAGCCAACATCATGAATTTTGGATTCATCCCTCTACTCTGCAAATACTTTTAATCCTTGAGTAAACTAAATACCTGTAGGAAAGAGATATATAGACATTTTCATTTTTTTTTTCATTTTCCTAAGGCTACCTTAATATAGATATAGATAATATAGATTAAAAAAAAAAACAAATGAAGGGAAATATACTGTATGTGTTCCAGGATAGCTTGGAAGAATAAACCTTTGGTCCCCATGACTGACTCAGACTGGATCCTTCAGAACAATATCTCTCTATGGTGAAAAACAAAGTCAGTTACAAGATACTATGCATACAAAAACTGATTTTTTATTTTCAACATACACCCAGACTTTGTGGTTACTTATAAAAATTTTCCCTGCCACAATCCAACAGTAATTCAGTTGTGCAAATGTGCAATAGAGACTTCCTCCATCAAATCTAAAGAATGAGGGATCTATCTATGATCCATTCCCACCAGATGCAGTCTCTATATCATTTTATTAGGAAATGCGTACACACATATACAGACATGGAAATGAAGAGTAGGGTTCTACCTTCACCAATTTTGGTGAAATCAAGATAATTCTATACCAACCATAGTTGCCGGACTGGCAAAGCACATCCACCAGCTCCCAGGAAAAAAAAAACAATCTGTTCTTGTTCTGATCAGGTTTGCTTTGTTCTGAAATGCAAAAGGAAAAGTTTACTTTTTAAAAAAATAACTTTTATTGAAAGATTTTACATAGACAATAAGAAATATATTCAAAGAAAGGAAAGAGGAAAAAAGGAAAAAAATATAGTAGAATAGATATGAAAAATAAAAAAGAACAGAAAAGAACAGAGAAAAATTACAGAAAAAAGAAAATGAATGGAAAATATGGATGGATAGATGGATGGATGGATGGATGGATGGATGGATGGATGGATGGATGGATAGATAGATAGATAGATAGATAGATAGATAGATAGATAGATAGA
>QLTV01003690.1:1445258-1462817 GCA_003457575.1 Thermophis baileyi | reverse complement strand
TACACATCTCCACCACATATGATAATATGATCCCGGTGCCTGGTAGCATTTCCAAAATTTAATTGATTTATCTTTAAACATTTTTGCCAATCTTTCCGGGGACATATGCCATCTATAGAACATTTTGTAGATTCTCCTTATATGCTGTTGCCATTGTTAATTTATAATTTCTTTCCCATAATTGCTGCCATTTATCTAACTCTATCGTATATCCGAAATTTTTTGCCCATGCTATCATTGTTTCTTTCACTTGCTCTTCTTCTAACTCTATCTATCTATCTATCTATCTATCTATCTATCTATCTATCTATCTATCTATCTATCTATCTATCTATCTATCTACCTACCTACCTACCTACCTACCTACCTACCTACCTACCTATCTCTATTTCTATCTCTATTTCTATCTCTATCCCTCTCTCTAACTCCCTCCCTCCTTCTCTCTCTCTCTCTCCCTCCCTCCTTCTCTCTCTCTCTCTCTCTCTCTCTCTCTCTCTCTCTCTCCACTTACTATTGGTGCTGTCTACTATTTACAAATTAATCTGACTCCCATTAGTAGCTCCTCTTCATTTTAATGCTTTTGATATTGATTGTTTTTCTACACTGACGCTTCGGGTGCAATTTGGAATCGTGAACGTTGCATCTCGTGTTGATTGTCTGGAAATAAGACAGATGCGATAATATTGTTTCGCATTAACTGCTCCATATCCCAGAAGCCTCTAATATGACATCGCCATGCGATTCAAACCAACCCTGTTTAACCAAGCTCCTGACATCTACAAACTAGGCAAGCACCAAGAAACTCTGGTAGAAGATCTCACGCTGTTATGGCATTGGAGTCATGCACCAATAACTCAGCATCAGCTGTCATCTTCAGTGCTGGGCGCCTCAGATTCACAGGGGTTACCTACCAAGTAAAGAACTGCAGGCAGCTTGCTGCTGCTGAAAATAATTGAGCAATAGGTTCACAGCAGGATATGTCCTGAATTGTTCCTTGTGAAATTATATACTTTTAACCTGGGGGGGGGGAGAAATAATTTAGGAGAGAAATCCCCCCACCTTCCTATTTTCAGTAAAAGCTGGAGAGGTGCTTTTCATTTGCAGTCTGAAAAAAAATCAGGCTGAAAGTTATGCTGCTAGGCATAAATATTGGGGAAGCAACTACAGTAGCTATCACTTTGGTGATTAGATTAGCTTGCTCAAGACTTCTCTGCAAATTGCACTGTTGCTTACACAAGGCTTCCCTGCTGAAACACAGAAAGAGCAAATATTCTGCGGAGGAATTATATCTAAATTGGTATGCTAAACTAGTTGTTTCAGGAAAAAAAGAGAACTTAGGTAGACCAGAACAGGCTACTTTACATCCAATGATTATATGACATACTATTCAGAGTATAAGGGCCCATGAAAGAATGGAGTGACAATGATATTCCAAAGGGAGATGGCTAATTATGAGTTCATCAATAATGCAATAATCTACAGGATCATATTGTAATGAATTAGTGGGTAGTCAGAGGAAATCAATATTACAAAAGGTATGGCCATACTCCTGATTCAATGGCAGAAGAGACTGAGGAGTTACATGGCAAATTGCAAAATGTGCTAAATACAATGTGTTGAAAAGATATAAGTCGTTAAAATGCCAAAGCTGGTGAAATAGAAGAATTTGAAAATACAGGAAGATTTTAGATTGGGTAGCAATAGCAATAGCACTTAGACTTATATACCACTTTACAATGCTTTACAGCCCTCTCTAAGCGGTTTACAGAGTCAGCATATTGCCCCCAACAATTTGGGCCCTCAGTTTACCCACCTCGGAAGGATGGAAGGCTGAGTCAACCAAGACAAAGAGTGTGTTAATAAAGTTGTGAAGATAATTCTTGGTTATGCCAATACCTAAACACAACTCTACAACTTTCAGATGGGCAACACTGGAATCAAATTGAAATCATTACCACTGATTGTCATTGTCATCACTGAAAATTGCAATCTATTCAGCCAGGATGTCCCAAAGGTCCTTTTTCCAAAAGGCAACTGGACTTTTTTGTTTTTTCTATGAAATCTTTCAGTTGAAGAAGCTTCCTGGATGAGATGCGAAACATTTTTAAAGAAAGAAAAAAAACTAAACAATTGCCAAAAAGCACTTTTGGAACAACCATGACCTGAAGGATTGAGAATCTCCGTAGACTTCTATGTATAGTTTGTAGAATAAACCACAAGTTATTGGCGTGAGTTATAAGGAGTAAGCTTTAAAAGTAACCTGCAAAAAATTTAATCAGAATATAAGATCAGTCTAAGAAACAGTTTCAGTATATTCAATGTATGCAGAAGAGAAACTGAGCAGCTACTGGAAGAGATAATAGACTTTGTGTAAACTGGAGAGGACAAATATTCCCAAAAATTTCAAAGAAGAAAAGTTCCAAGTGACTTTCAGAGCAAGCTCTTTATGATAGCCAGAGAAAGCTAGGAGATAAAAGCTGTAGATAACTAGAACAACGTATAATAACCGAACACAGACTTTCAGCATCAAGCAAGTCAGAACAAGAAAAGATATACCTAAATAGAGGAAAAATAACAAGAAAGGGAAAGTGGTAGAACTTTTTTAAAGATGATCAGAGAAATCACAGCTCAGATACAGCTGCTCAAGAATAATCACAGATGTGATCTAATAGAGACAAATGAGATAAAAAGAAAATGGAATGACTACACTGAACCCTTTTACAAACCAGATTAAATGATAGAAGCATTTGTAGAGAGATTTAGAAACTGTCTCCCTTAGAAAGTGAGGTATATAAGAAGCCGTAGGCCAACTGTCAAATAGAAAAGCAGCAGATGCAGATGAAATACTTCATGAATTGTTTAAAAGTACAGGCAAAGAGGCAATTAAAGTGCAAACATCTCTGTGATAATAAATATGGAACAAGTCTGTATCTTCAAGAAAGTAAGGTAGATCTAGGTACATACTTGCATTGGGATGACCTTGGAAGAGCTGTAGATTGTCTCTGGAGACAAGCAGGATGGCATGCATTCGTCCATGGAGTGTCCGTGGGTCAGCCTGACTTAAGGTCATGTAAGGATGTACAAGAAAATCTTATGGGATGGAGAATAACCAAGCAAATTAGAAGAAGAAAAAACATATAGGAAAAACATAAAACTCATGTTCTATGTTATTCACAGAACATAGAATCATACGGCTGGAAGGGACCTCAGAAGTGTTCTAGTCCAACCCCCTGCTCAAGACACAAGACCTTATACATTCCAAATGAAGAAGACAAAATCTAATCATGGACTTTTGCTTTATTGGGAACATCTGGAATTTGGAGATGGGTATTCCCATAAAAATAGAATGAGATTAACTTCTTCTTTACTTCCTCTTTTGCTGCTCGGGTGTCAAGGGAGAGACAAAATTCTGGTTCTTGCCCTTTTGGTGGCCTCAACCATTGTTAATTGATGTCGTTTTAGTGGATTTTTGATGTTGTCTTTCCATTTTCTTCTGGGTCTGCCTCGTGTTCTTTGACCTTCTCCTCTTTTTGTGTATGCCTTGTATGGTATGGTATCCCAAGACATGAAGTGATCAATGCTAAGAATGAGGTGACCAATCAGAAAAATATCTGTGTATCAAAAGGACTCTTTATTACAACCCAGCTTACCCCTGGGGGTTTTTTCTGAGCACCTAACCACTTTCAAACAAAGCATTAAACGTTCATATGAATAAATATGACATCAGAGGATGAATCTTTGCTTTGTAACATACTAGCTTTCTTCTATTTTAGTGAAAAGGCTTATTTAAAAATTAAAATAAGATGCCTATAGGTGCCATGTTGCCTCTCCCTTCTAATTGCAAAGATTAAATAGGAGAACAAGACCAATGCCCTCTACAAACATCTCTTTTCCTGTTACTAAGGGTAAAGCATTTAATTCAGATATGATGGATACCTGTTGATAAACCAGGATGAGATATCTGTCTTCCAGACCTCAAGCAGTTAAATCGGGGTGTTACTTAGAGGGATGTTGTTGCTGTTGTTTTGGAAGAAGGATGGGCCATTTTAATGCTGGGGTAAATCAACATCTAAAAAAATTCCTCCTCTGAAGAAGCCTGGATTCTTGATATAAAATAATCCACTATGATCGCTCTTGGAATTTCTACAGCTGTCTTCACACTAAGTTTTCTATATAATAAATATATCTGGCAGATGGCTCCAAATTTAGATTTTATGATATCCTTAGCCAGCTTCTTCTACTGCTGATTTGTTTTCCAGTTAAAACCTTCCCTTCCTGCCCCAATGCTCAATCTAAACTAACAACGTGCAATGGATTTGGATGAATCCCAAGACAAATTAGACAAATTGAAAAGATTCTGTGGGTCTCTCGGGCAAATGGGATTTTCTCCAAAGCCACCAAAACCAAGCCTAAGCTTTGTCAAATTTTTGTGAATACTTTGGCACTTGGAAGGCCTGCAGAGCTGCAACAAGCCTGCAAAAAAATTAACTTATTTTATTTTTGCATATGTTAGAGATGCTGAGATTAGTTTTAAAAAGCGGTGAGGAGGAGACAAAGGATCTGGAGGATTGAAAAGTCCACCTTTTAATCATGAGGATTAATTGTGCAGGGATTTCTTTTCCTTCTCCAATTCTTATTCATCCTTCCAGCTAACAAAGAGATCTATATAAGAAGTTAAAGCTTGAGATCTTGATGCATGAATGGAACCCATTCAGGACATCAGGAGATCGTATCACATTTTGGTGGAGATCCTGAAGTTCCTTTGGGAGACCACCAGAACTAGTTGCTCCAGCATTGAACTATTGGTCACATGATCTCTGTGGTCAAAATTTGTGGATGAGAGATGGGCTTGGAGGACGTCATGCTAAGGGACTTTTGATTAGTACTGTTTTCTCTTCCTGCCTTCTATAAGGAGAAATGGCTATAAACCTCTTATCTTCTAAAAGCAGCTGCAGGGCGAGCATTTGATTTCAAGCTCCGTATTATGCTGTCACCAGTATTATTACAGGCCTTCCAGGAAAGAGCCTCTTGTTCATTATTTTTTAAATTTATTTATGCTGCTGCCTGATGGGTATGAAGACAACAGTTCTCTCAGCAATTCTCTTCATAGTGATAGAATTCCTCTAAATATTCCTCTATTCCTCTATTTCCCCTCCCCTTCCACTTTCCAAGATAAAACTTCCACAGGCTGCACCTCAGGAAAACCAAATCTTACTCCCCCAAATCCATCATAATTTTGTCCATTGTTTTAACATCATTCTTGCTCATTCCTAGCCATCCTAACTTGAGACTCACTCCTGTTGTTGTTGTTATTGTTATCGTGATCTATACAAATAATAAACCGGTCAAATGTATGTGCAAATTAACTGAAGGTTGTATTTCACTGACTGCTCACCCAACTGCAACTGGATCATTTTATTCCACTAATGATTGATCAGGCTAAAGGTCCTCCTTAACAATTGTTACATAGCAATGCAATTATCATAAAGCAAGCTTTGGTCCACAGTTAAAATCTAGCTTCAGCTGCCATCATCAGCATGGCAGCCCAGCACATAATCTCTGTGTGAAATACATGCCAGGTTCTCTCGATATATCATATTCTTTAAATATATATATCATATATGAGAATTCTATCAGAAAATCACTCGCTTTCTTTAAAAAATAATATAATATTTAAAAAAAAATATTTGCCAAATTGTTCATTGCCCATTGATTTTGGAGACCTAAATACCGTACATCTTTAGGATAGAAATCCCTCTTTTCTAGAAAATCTAGAAAACCTTGTCTTTAGTGAACAGTTTTAAATGCATATAAACTGAAATGCCTTTCAATTTATTTTGCCAATAATTTGTGTTAATCATATTTCTATCAGAAATACGTGTTGCAGAGCTCTTGCTTCTGTGAAGGTACATGTACTCTCTCTCTCTCTCTCTCTCTCACACACACACACACACACACACACACACACAAAGGCATATGCCAGTATTCTCAATTCTTTGTCATGAAATAGTACACACTAGAGGCTGACTTTTAATATTCTGAGGATATATAGGTGTGAAAACTAGTTATTGTAACAAAGGAAGTCATCCGAACTCAGCAAGGCTGAGTGGATCAGATAAAGCTGACACCAAGATAAATATGTTTTACATCCTTTTTGCAGAAGTTTTGCTAATCTAAATGGTTCCAGCTCTTCCAGAGGACACGAAAAAGGAAACAGAATGCCAAACCTTATGGTAAGCAGAAGTTTACAGATCTCTAACATCTTGCCCTAATTTGTAGTTTCCAAATACAAGTCAAACATTGTGTTTCCCTCAAATCTCGCATCAGCAATCCGAACTTCTACATTATAGCAAAAGCCCTGCCATCAATGATTTGGAAACTTCTGTGAAATTAGTATGTGAATTTTGCATTCGTGCTCTTGATTGCCTATAGTATTTTTGACAGCTTACTGTCATTTTCTTTAAAAAGTAAGCATTAAGATAGGAGCACTAAGCCTCTAGTTGACTTACCACATTTATTTTATTTAACAAATGGGGGGAAAAACTTTAAAGCCCTTGAGAGTGGCATATCCTTAACAAATTGTAATGTTTCATGTGGTAAAAGGGGATGATTATGAAATATGTGATTGGAGAGCAATCATATTAACTCTATTTAATTTTAGATTCAGTTAAGCTTAAATGAATAGAACAACTATATTGATTTTTGTTCACGGCTCATGGACTACTTTGGGGAGTATGACCACTTTGGGAGTATATAAATTGTAGAAAAACAGAAATACCAAAGGTTTTGGAGTCATCTTGTCTGATGATCCCTATGGCACCAACGTGACCCTCGCAGACTTCAGAAGCCTATAGATGCTTTTTTAAGAACATGAAGTCCAACTGCAAAGGTAACTTACTCTTGATGTATAATCATTGCAACCATTAATGTTCTTCCAGATTTTCTTTGATTTCCACTGAAGTTCCTGCATCTAAGGATTTTTTTTTCTGCCTCTCAATATGTTGAATGACTCCTGATGTTATTATTTACTATTTAGTCCAGTTACTGGAGTTGGGCAACCAGTAAGGAGAGAGAGGGAGGGGGACAGAGGGAGGGAGGGAGGGAGAGGGAGGGAGAGGGAGAGGGGAAGAGGGAGAGAGGGGAGGGGGGGGGCGGGGACGGAGAGAGACAGCGCAGAACACAGAGAGAGAGAGAGAGAGAGAGAGAGAGAGAGAGAGAGAGAGAGAGAGAGAGAGAGAGAATTATGTAAGAGCATTTAAGAACCAAAATGTGGGTTTATTATTTATGAATCACATTTATATAGCCCCCATCTCACAAAAATGCCACTCTAGGCAGCATACAAATAATAACAACAAACATAAAAGCAGGCCATATATTTCCTAAACCCATTTTTTTCTGTATGACTTTCTGCCAACCTTGCCCTCAATATAACCCCAATGGCTGTGACCAGGGATTCTCAGAGTCTAAATTTATATTTTTTATCTTCAGTGATGGTAAGATGTGTGGAATTCAACTTCCAGAATTCCCTAGTCAGCAGGCTGGGGAATTTTGGGAGTCGAAGTCCACACGACTTAAAATTGCAGAGATTGAGAAACTCAGGCCTAAACATTTCAGTCAATGACACCCAAGGGCTCAGTGACTCAGAAGTTCTGACAGGAATTTCCTCACTGTTTTCACAAAATAAGATTTTTTAAAATGTGCTCTCATGACCACCCTCTCAGTTTTGCCCAGAGAATGTCTTCTGCTTCTTCACTGATACATTATCATTATGTATAAACCAGTCAAAAGGGTCAATTCAGGTAGACCAGGGGTCCTCAAACTATGGCCCGTGGGCCGGATACGGCCTGCCGAAGCCATTAATCCAGCCCGCGCAGGACCACGAGGCTGCCCCGCCCACATCACCCCACCCGCCGGTTCCCACCCTTTGGCAGAGCGCAGGACTTACCTTCGTGAGCCCCGCAGGCTGGAACTGGAAGGTAAGGCCAACATTTTTGGCCGGCAGAGTGCTACTGGAGGTGGGGGAGGCCAAAAACGGGGCGCGCAGATGCCCCAGGAGGCCTCTGACACCCCGTTTTTGGCCAGCAGAATGCTACTGGAGGCCAAAAACAGGGTGCGCGGAGGCCTCCCGGGGTGTCCGCGTGCCCCATTTTTAACCTCCCCCACCTCCCCCACCTCCAGAAGATAGACAGAAAGAGAGAGAGAGAGACAGAGACAGAGAGAAAGAGAAAGCGAGAGAGAGAGAGAGAGAGAGAGAGAGAGAGAGAGAGAGAGAGAGATGTTGATGGTAAGCTCCTTGGGGCTGAGGAGAATTGCTGCAAAACTGAGTTTCCTGAAGTGGTCCACTAGACTCCTAAACAACTTAAAAAACGATCTAGTAAAAAGAAAAGTCAACCAAAAGAGCAACATGCAAACAAAAGCAAATAAAACACCCCCAGCAGCAAAACAAATTAAAGTTTAATTTGTGTTTATTGTTTAATGGACTGCTAAATTGGCCACACCCACCTAGTCATGCCCACCCAGTCACATGACCACCTAGCCACGCCCACCCACCCGGTCCGGCCCCCCAACAGTCTGAGGGACCGTAAATTGGCCCCCTGTTTAAAAAGTTTGAAGACCCCAGAGGTAGACTGTGAAATTCCATTGACTTCCTACAACCTACATCTTTCAACCCGTGTTCTGCATGAACTTTCTAAAGCCTCTGAAAATGCAAAAGGAATGCAGAACCTCATGAGATGGCTCCAGAGAAAGCTACATTGGGTGCAAATTGTCCAGCTGAAGAGAAGTCTTGGGGGTGAAGGAAATTTGCCATGTATACATTTATTCTGGCTAGTCTGGTTCTTCATCTTCATGTGTTGAGGTGGTACCCAAAGGCCCAGCTTTCATTTGTGGCCAATGAATGATATATTTACTTTAGATCCTTTTGTATGTCAACTCTTCATGCCTCAGGTACTTAACCTTTACTTTAAAAACATAGTTCAGAGTCTAGCTTGGAGGCGGAATGGGGAGGCAGCAGTACCCTTATAAAAGCTTTGCTTAACAAAGGCAGCATTATGTGAAGATGCAATGCTGAGAGAGATTGAATGGCATTCATTGTTTTAGAGGCTTCGTACAGCTGCTGCCTGTCAAAAGCAGGGACTCCTGCTTTGGGCCATGCTGGCATTCAGGCTTCAAGCATGGTGGGAATGGAAAGCTTCTTATTAGAGGGGGAAACTGCCTTGGTTTTGCTTGTTTGGCATTGATCAACCCCATCAAATTGTGATAAGGGTTGCAGCATCAGGAGATTGTACATTTAAAAGAGGACTAACCAATTTTAGATTACATAAACTTTTTCATAATGTGGAACGACTTGCCTCCAGAAGTTGTGGATGCTCCAACACTGGAAGTTTTTAAAGAAGAGATTGGACAACCATTTGTCTGAAATGGTATAGTGTTTCCTGCTTGAGCAATTGATTGGACTAGAAGACCTCCAAGGCCCCTTCCAACTCTGTTATTCTGTCATGATGTGGACACGGACTGGAGGTCTTTACATCAATGTGTTTTAGCTTCAAAAATAATCAGATGTGTTACGTACTGACGTACGAGTGCGTATTTGCATACCCACCGCTGATTGGCTTAGTCAGCGGCGGGAGAATTGAAGCACTGTTAATGGCCAGCCGTCTGCGAGGAAACCCTTAAAAGAGGTTCCCTTTGCAGCCGGCCAGCAGTCTGCTGTGAGCTCTTACTAGCCTCAATAAAGTGCTGAATGGTTCCTCGTCTCGGCTATTCTTTTCCCGCGCTTATCTAACACTGGCAACGAAGGTAGTGGAAGAAGACAACAGAACAAAGGCACCTCGTGGCAACCATTGGCCATCTTAAGCATGTTCTGACCTGCATCGGCCAAGCAACAAGATGGCACAACAGCAATCTCCGGCACCAGCCTTCTTCAATCCTCAAACGGAAGAATGGCGAACATACATGTCCAGATTTTGCATGTTTTTGGAAGCTAACAACTTCCAAGACTTGCCGGACAATAGGAAGAGGGCTCTCTTCCTCATCTACTGCGGACCCAAGATGTATAGACTGTCTGAAACTCTAGTGGCACCAACGGACATTACATATTGGGCATCCAGGGATCGTGAGAATGAAAGCGCTGGCAAGAAGCTATCTGTGGTGGCCACACCTGGACCAAGACATAACCGAATGGGTAGCCATGTGTCAGCCCTGCCAGGAAACCAGACCAGTGCCCCAGAAGTCCAGCCCAGTTGAATGGGAAACCCCAAACGCACCATGGTCACGGATCCATATAGATTTCGCTGGGCCAATGGAAGGTCAGACATTCTTAATAGTCGTGGATGCCTACTCCAAGTGGCTGGAGGTGGTCAACATGCCGTCAACGACTACCGATGCCACCATCAAGGCTTTGCAAAGATTGTTCACGACCCACGGACTACCAGACACCCTGGTGTCAGACAATGGGCCCCAGCTCACAGCCCGGCAGATGGAGGTGTTCCTGGCAAACCTAGGAATCAGGCACATACTCGTTTCGCCATTTAAGCCAGCGAGCAATGGTCAGGCTGAGAGGATGGTGCAAATGACAAAGGAGACTCTGACAAGAATTGGCCCAGGAAGCTGGCAGAAACACATCGACCAATTCCTGCTGGCCCAACACATAACGCCAAGCGCAGCTACCAACCACAGCCCGGCAGAGCTGTTGATGGGGCAGAGGCTACAATCCCAACTGGACCGGCTTAACCCGACATACAACCCGGACAAGCCACTGGATTCTCACAAGCCTACCCAGACACTAGCCGTAGACGACCTAGTTTTTGCACAAAACTTCTGGGGGGACCCGAAGTGGATCAAGGCAACTGTCACTGAAATGACTGGTCCAAAGTCCTATAGGGTCTGGCTGGAAGACGGCAGAATATGGAGGCGTCACGTCGACCAACTCCGGATAAGAGTAGGAGACTCTTGGCTAAGGCAAACAGAAGAAGAACCAAACCCCGGAACAATTCCGACAACCACAGAACAACACAGGTCTCCGCCCCACCGATCATACAGTTCCAGGCGCACAGACACACATAACGAAGACCAGGCCCTGACTCCAACACACCACAGATCGCTTATCTCAAGCCCGGATGGGGGGCGCGAACACCTATCCGAGACCACTGGGATCCAGCGTCGTCAACCGGGACCAGAGGATGAGGGAGCGGAGACTTCAGCCGCCACGCCTGGTGGCCGATTCCAGATATTTCCATAGAGCGACACAGACCATGTCTGTGCCTGGTGAGAACGCCCGAGGAACTGAACCGCGCAGGCCCAGTCGGACGACTCGGCGACCCGCCTACTTACGTGACTACGTTACCTTTACCAAATCCTGATTGGACACTTGCTGAACTAAGAGGGGAGGGGTGTTACGTACTGACGTACGAGTGCGTATTTGCATACCTGCCGCTGATTGGCTTAGTCAGCGGCGGGAGAATTGAAGCACTGTCAATGGCCAGCCGTCTGCGAGGAAACCCTTAAAAGCGGTTCCCCTTGCAGCTGGCCGGCAGTCTGCTGTGAGCTATTGCTAGCCTCAATAAAGTGCTGAACGGTTCCTCATCTCGGCTATTCTTTTCCCGCGCCTATCTAACAAGATGTCCTGTCAGAGATGTCCTCAGGGTATGGTCAACGCACTTAATAAACAGGCAAAGTTTTGATTGCAACCTCATAGCTGTCACCTTGACTTTTTTGACCTGCAGACATCCCTAGGTTTTTGACCTGCACTACACCCTACAGACATCCCTGGGTGTGATGTTTCAATGTATAAACAGAACTGCACATATTAAACCCATCAGAGATTTCCCTGTAAGCAGACTGTCACCTAGTTACATTCCTACTTTGCTATTTCAATTCTCTTGGCCCCTTTTTGAAGACCAAACAAAACCTTCATGGAACCAGCAAAGAAACCTGGTTTGGAGGCTGCGGCCCCAGAAAATTACATTAGAAAGCCCAGCTTCAAATAACAGTCAACCATGCAACTCTCCCTGGTTTGATACAATACACCACTAGAACCAATCTGTTGAACCATATGTTGCTGAAAAAGCCACAAAACCATAGTTTGCCAAACACAATATATCAGTTCACATTAAGGTAAAACAAATCATGCTGCATAATAAAGTTTGCAGTTCAACTTTTAGAGAATACTCAAGCAACTAAAGAAGCAAATTAAAAACATTTTTTTAAAAAATAAGGATATTAAAATCAATTAACAATGAAAGCCCAACAAAAGAGATGTATTTACAATTTTTAAAAACCTCTGAGAAGGAGAGTTGCAAATATAAGACCCAAAGGAACATGTTTTATAGACTAGATCAGTGTTTTTCAAATTTGGCAATTTTAAGATGTATGGACATCAACTCCCAGAATTCCCCAGCCAGCCGGGGAATGGGAAATTCTGGGAGTTGGAGTCCATACATCTTACAGTTGCCAAGTTTGAGAATTACTGCTTTAAACTGAGTTTATAAGCAATGGCAATCTGTATACATCTTTCAGGATAACCATTTGATCTTTGTACCATATACTTTGCACTTTAATTAGTTGAAATTTCCAGACATTTCTAGCACATCTCAATGCCAGATGACAACCAATTAGCAGATTCCCCTCCCTTTCCCCTTACATAAATACACAGAAATAAAAGTTGAGACCCTCTCAGCCCCAAGGTTTTTTTTCTCTAAAGGGAGGGCAGTTCCCTTTGGACTCCTCTCTTTAGAAATGACCTATCATCCCAGCTTGGCATTCTTTTTGGGCACTCGGGCCAAGAAGTAACCCTGGTGAAATAGTGGAAGCATATCATCCAGGCCTAATCGTGTGAGGAAACTGCTTACTATAAGTAATAAAGTAGGCAAGTAGATAGACAGGCAGCTAGGTGTCTGTCCTCATGAAGGAAATTGATAACTGGAGCAAGTCCAGAGAAGAGCTACCAAAACGGGGAAAGACTGGAAATCAAGTCCTATGAGAAACAGTTAAATTGAGCTTGAAAAAAGTGGATGAGAGGGGACATGATAGGTATCTTCAAATACCTGAAGAACTGTTATTGTAAAAGGTTCAGACTTATACTCACTTGCTCCAAAGGGTAAGACTAAAACTAACTGGATGAAACTTCAAGGATGAAGATCCAGATTAGACATTAAGAAGAACATCTTGATAGTAAGAGCTGTTAATCAATGGAACGGGTTACTGCTTGGAGGGATTTTTCCCCCATTAGTGGAGGTTTTCAAAGAGAAAGGGATGGTCATCTGTAGAGTGTAGTAAATCTGGCAGTGTTGGATTCAATTACCCCTTAGATCCCTTTCAATTATGATTCAATGATGCAGTGCACTTTCCCTCTGGTTCACCACCAAACTTGGCCGTGCAGAGATGGACTTCTCCATTCATTAAGCATCATGAGTGAACCAGCATAAGTGATGACTCCAGACCTTCTACAGATCACTGCCGCTTAGCTTAACGTATCTCTCAGGTTTGGTGGAAAGGACAGCAGTGTATGTACCACCTTGGATACCTTAGAGAAGAGGTTGGCAACTAGGGCCCCTTTATGACTTGTGGACTTCAGCTCCCAGCATGGCTGGCTCAGGAATTCTGGGAGCTGAAGTCCACAAGTCATAAAAAGGCCACAGTTCCCCACTCCTGCCTTAGAGAAAGGGTATAATTATATAATATATAAGTAAGTGATCCCCTTTTAATTCCCTTCTTGATCTCTTCTTGCTACATAAGCAATGAAGAGGCCCTTTGAGGCTCACCATTCCTAATAGCCATTGATAATGAAGAAGCTCATCTCCCCTTACTGATCTTTCCGCAACTTTCTGAGGCACGGCAGGATCCCCCGGGGTACAGCATGACTCTCACTAATGTATTTTAACTCCAAGGATGGTATTTACTAGTCAGTTGGGGTGAAATGAGATACTAATTACAGGGTTTGTTTATAATTAAAATTATGGAGAACACAGATCGATCTGCCAATCTTTTCCCTGTTGTAAGGATTAATTAACTTCCTGTAGTATGGTTTAAAGAGAATTAAAGTAATATATATTCAGATTGGGTTTTTTACACACACATACAGAAAGCCCAGACAATTTTTCCAAATAACTTGGGTGGTGGTATTTTTTTAAATTCTGTCCTCAGTAACAAACAATTGCCTGACTCAACCCCCACTTGTGGCCCTCCAAATGTATTTATGCCGCAGCTCTCAAAATACTGAGGGACCATCTCTTGATGGTCACATCCACCTGACCCACTAGAGTGGGGAAGCAAGGAATGTTGTGGGTCCCGTCCCTTAAGAAGGTACATCAGGCAGGACCCAGAAGAAGGGCCTTCTCCGTGGTGGCTCCCTCCCTTTGGAACATCAACCCTGCAGAAATTAAACTGGCCCCCATTTTGACAGTCTTTTGGAAGGCCTTGAAGATGTAGTTGTGCCAGTGGTCCTAGGGAACCCAGAGTGTGAGGGAGCCCATCAAATGGCTTGAATCGTGTGCTGTCACTGGGGTGGTGGGTGGTGGGTATTGCTTTTTATTTATTTATTTATTTTCTATTTTGTGCTTTTACTGTTTGTAAGCTGCCTAAAGTTGCTGTGAGTGAGTAGGCGGCTATATACCAGTAAATTTTCATAAATAAATAAATAGTAACTAGTCTGGCACATTGGCTAGAAACGCTGAAGATTGTAGCTCCAACACATCTGAAAGACACAAGGTTGGAAAAGGCACTTCTCCCCATAGAGGTCCCCCAACTATAGCAAGACTGTTTGGAAACATGCCTGATTTCCAGATGATCCAATTTTCCAAAAAGACCATCAGCCTCCTCTACAATGTCTATTCAATAATGTCCTATCAATTCAAGATGACTTATTTCCAAACAAATGTTGTTTACACCCACTCTGCTTGACAGTGGGTATAGAACTGCAGGCTGAACCTGTTTTATTTAAGTCTACTGAATGTGTAAGGATTTCACACAGATACACAGACACACAGACACACCAAGAATGGATTGTGCCAGTAACCTGGAATCTCATAATTAGCATACAATTTGGTTACCCTTCTCAAAGAGGTAAATGTTAGAAATTATCATATTTAGACAGGACGCAATCTGGTGAATTATGCAGAGCAATGCTCTGCAACCAAACTTAAAGCAATGGGGTTAGGATGTCCTTTTATGCCAGGCCTTTTGATACAGTGATTTGTAAATTGCCTATTCAGAAAACTGCCTTTGTCCTATTTGAATCTTCTGCGAGCGAAAGAAAAAAAAATCCACAAAGTAAATAAAGCTTCATGAAAAGAAGGCAAGATCCCTCCCTTTTCCTGCTTGTCATTAGAAATACAAATTACAATTTGACCTACGATGGACAGAAGTGTATGTCTTCTCCTGCACTAAATCTTAAGTTTGATACCTGAAGAAAGAAAATGGGGGTGGGTGGGGGTGGAAGAGGGGAGTGATGGTGCTTCGCATTCAGAATACCTCAAATGCAATCCCAGATACATCCATATCCCTGCTTACAATCCTAAAGAGTCCATCGTTCATTACGGACTTGACCTGAATAAAATTGCATCATCTCAGCCCTTTCCATACATTTAAAAAATGTCTTCGATTATACAGTAATGTGTTATTTTTTATTTGCAGTCCCCCCCGCTTTTTTTTCATTTTTCAAAGGAAACCAAACAGATATAATTTCTTAGAAGCTGGGAGTTCCTGTACCGAATCGTAACACAGCTAATATGCTGATTAATCACCCACCTACAATGGCAATGCGTTTTCAGGAGATTCGGGCCTCTTCTCTAAGACAAGTGTGACGGATTACTAAATACAGTTCATTTCTAGGCTGATCTTCTTTTCTAACACGGGAAAGCTAATCCCTTTCGAGATCCCTTATGGAATCTTTTCTTCCGAGAAATGCCATTGTCCCTCAAGTGCCTCCTTTGTAGCATTTCATTAAACGCCTCAGGAAATGACTGCAGTGTAAGACCTTCTCATTTGTCATCTCCAAATGCTGCCTCTCCTCCTCCTGCACCACCACCACCACGCCAGCCGGTCCCACCACCACCATCCCTGTAGACTGCTATGGGATAAGGTGTGATGGAAATCCTGTACAAGCTGAACTGTACTTCCTAATCAAATGGGTGTAACAGATGGCTGCTGGAGCAAGCCATCACAATGGAAATATCTGCAGTTCTCATGGTAACGGATTCTGCCAGGTCTGGGAGATTTGCTGTTTTCCAGGACATCTGAGCTGCAATCTCTTTTGAGCTGTCTAGCAGGCTCAGCCTCGCAGGCTCAGCGTGATGGAGATAGGGTTGAAAGGTGGAGCCTGGTTATGCATTCCAACTGTGATTAAAGGCACAAAGCAGTCCCGGGCTGAATCCGTACTGAGCTGCATATTCATTACACGTTATCTAGAACCTTATTAGCAAAATGGCGGGCTAGCTGGTGTTGTGTTCTTCTTCAGCAAAAGGTAAGATTCCAAAGAAAACAAAGAGAGAAACCTGAATAGAGAAAGCATTGATAATGGGGAATTAGGATGCGTACAATGTCACTCCTTAATAAAGATAAGGAGTAACATTAAAACTAACAGTTGTTTCCCCCTCGTGGCAGCCCATCAAGATTATTTAGCACAGGAGGATAAAACATCTGGCCTGAGGAGAAGAAAAAGACGTTGAATTTCAAAGCATGATATAAAGTCTATTAAAGGAATGGGGTAGGGATTTTTCAAAAATTATTATTAATATATATGTTCATAGGGTTAAAAAAAGTTTAGGGGGAAAGAGATAAACAATACAGGTCCTTACAGGTTAAGTTACAAAATGACAGACATGTCCATAACACCTTTTGGGAAAGAAATAGAGCATGAGTTTTGTCAGCCTTGCAAAGTAGTCCAGAAAGGAAGCATGCCCAGGTGAATTCATTCTACTTCATTGTAAGGTTACATTAATAGAATCATGCAAGTCTGAAAGCATTTCTCTCTCGTCACAGCCCAAGAATCTGGGAAGGGTCCTTTCTGAGATGTTTGCCATACCCATATTCCCGCTACGGGCTAAGTTTCCTCTTATCTTCTTATCTGAGCCATGGTGGCGCAGTGGTTAGAAGGCAGTATTGCAGGCCAAATCTACATTCCACTGCCAGGAGTTCGATCCCGACTGGCTAGACTCAGCCTTCCATCCTTCCGAGGTCAGTAAAATGAGGACCCAGATTGTTGGGGGCAATAGGCTGACTTTATAAACCACTTAGTGAGGGCTGTAAAGCACTATGAAGCAGGGGTGAAATCCTCCCGGTTCGGCCCGGTTCGGGCGAGTAGGTAGAGGTTGCGGCGGCTGGTTTGGAGAACCGGGATGGCAGCGCGAGGCTCCGCCCACCCACCCCGACATCATCACTTCCTGGTTTTTTTAAAAACTTTTTAAAGCCTTTTTTCCCTGCCAGTCCCCCGGAAAGAAAGAAAGAGGGGGGGAGGGAGGGGGAAGGGAAGGGAAGGGAACGGAAGGGAAGGGAAGGGAAGGGAAGGGAAGGGAAGGGAAGGGAGGAAGAAGGAGAGAGGTGTTAGAAGGAAACAAGCAGGAC
>QLTV01003690.1:1421923-1435766 GCA_003457575.1 Thermophis baileyi | reverse complement strand
ACAACAACAACAACAACAACAACAACAACAACAACAACAATAATAGGAGTTGCAGCTCAGAGCTCTGTTTAGCAGTATTTATTCATTTGAGAAAAAAATACATGTGAGCAACAATAGTGGTGGTGAAGGTAATGGGAACAACTTCTTGGCGAATGTATCTTGTCTTTTTATGTACACTGCGAGCATATGCACCAAAGACAAATTCCTTGTGTGTCCAATCACACTTGGCCAATAAAGAATTCAATTCAATTCAATTCAATTCAATTCAATTCAATTCAATTCTATTCTATTCTATTCTATTCTATTCTATTCTATTCTATTCATCGCTTTGTAGCCATTTTGTGACAAATATATCTGTGGGTCCATTAGACCTCTGCACTAGCTTAAATGAAGTGGGGACAATGAAAGCAATGCCAATGTTGTACATCCTGGACCAAATTAGTGCCATATTTAACCACTGCATGAGCTTTGAATATAAAAAATAATAGATAATATCATGGGCAGGAAATATAATTGGAGGTAATGTCAGGTGCAGAGACAAAGAGGAGTTCACAGAGAAAGCATATCACAGGCTGATAAATTAGTTTCTCATACATTTTTAACGGACAGTCTGTTTGGCATCCATGTTGACTGCAATGAATGCTCAATGTGTTGGGTATAAAAGCGTTACAAACCTGCCCCCTGGCACAGACATGCCATGGCAGAACATTATATACATATCTGGGGTCCATATTAGAGAGCATTGCATGTTTACTTCATTAAGTATTTACCTTTAATAAACTTTGTGATGCTCATGCTAGCTTTCAACTCCTCTTTCTTGGAAATTTCACATGGATATTGGTCCTTGGAGGGCATTTATATTTTCATTTATATGTGGGAACACAAATGTTGAAGATATAATTACTCTAACAAACTGTTTGCCCTGTATTTCCTAATCTTCTTCCTTTAGGTGATAGAAGGACTTTCTGCTGATATGAAGATTTATTTGCTAGTCTGGTCAAATTTTGTACAAGGAATCGGCATGAAGGACTCAATCTTGTTCTTCTCTCAGGTGGCAAAATGTCTGAGGTTGTGTGTGTATTATTCCTTCATTCACTTGATTTATAACCTGCTTTCCTTTTCCAGCAACTTATTCAAGGCAGCTAACCAAAAGAGGGAAAAAGAATTTTAAAAACCCCGAAAGACAGATAAAAGATTAAACTCCTTAGACTTAGCCAAGAGCAATCATGAGACAGAATGGACTAATTCAGAGTAGATTTTTTTCCCCCTGCCTTTATTATTTTTATAAACAGCTCAAGGTGGCAAACATACCTAATACTCCTTCCTCTTCCTGTTTTTTCCACAGCAGCCCTGTGAGGTGAGTTCAGCTGGGAGAGAGTGCCTGGCCCAAAGTCATTCAGCTGGCTTTCATGCCTACGGTGGTACTAAAACTCACAGTCTCCTAGTTCCTAGCTTGGTGCCTTATTTACTGGACCAGTGGTTCTCAACCTTCCTAATGCCACGACCCCCGCCCTGCCACCGCGACCCCCGCCCCGCCCCCGCCCCGCATGCGATGAATTGACAAAGGGGGCGTGGCACCAAGATGGTGGGCTAGCGCGCGCTTAGGCGAGCCCTGTGAAAGGGTCGTTTGACCCCCAAAGGGGTCACGACCCACAGGTTGAAAACCTCTGTACAGACCAAAATAGCTCTCAGATTTTCATATATCTAAGAATGGATGGATCTGCATTTACATTTAATTCTTCACAAAGAACTATTCCTGGTCTGTTCCTCTAGTGCACTATCCTACATCTCTGCCAAAAAGATTTTTTTTTTTTTTAGCTTTTGAAAAATGCTATGTTGGAGAGAAGAAGAGCAGAGATATTGGGTTTAACAACTACGTTTTCCCTCAAATTAATAGGATCATTATGATCGGGCTGCTACTTATCATCCCCGTCACCACATTTGGGGGTTGGAAAGAGAACCTTAGTTTTACAATTTGCTCCATCTTATTATCAAACCAAGTTTCATGTCCTAAGTGGCTTTGCAATGATGATTTGTGAGCTTCATTGGTTAGCGGACTTGGCTAAGTAGAAAAACACCATCTGGAAAACTTATACGCAGTGCATTTCTTGCTAAAAATACCTCTACTCTTTTTTTATATATATATAAACACTGAAATGTGAGACATTTACACAACGATGTAAATGTAGATTAAATTCGAGGTATGAGGTTGCTATAATTTCATTACTATCAAGCAAGGGCTGAATCAAGCATTTGTGTGTGATCTAACCAATGTTGAGCAGCTATATCAGTGGTGAAATCCAAATTTTTTTACTACCGGTTCTGTGGGTGTGGCTTGATGGGCGTGGTGTGGCTTGGTGGGCGTGGCTTGGTGGGTGTGGCAGGGGAAGGATATTGCAAAATCTCCATTCCCTCCCCACTCTGGGGCCAGCCAGAGGTGGTATTTGCCAGTTCTCCGAACTACTCAAAATTTCCGCTACCGGTTCTCCAGAACCTGTCAGAACCTGCTGGATTTCACCCCTGAGCTATACTGCCTTGGAGAATTCAGTGGCACATCCAAAGCTTATTGTGACCAGGAACTATGGACTAAGAGAACGTTTCTCAGTAGCCAGAAGTGTGGCTATTATTGAAAAAGGCAAGTTGTATTTAGTTACATGAAGAAATGCAAATTTTCTTTTTTTTTTCCCTCCCCCAGAGAGATTAAGTATTAGAAAGGAAATAAGATCGGCGTAATATATTGCTTCTATTGAAGGGGCAGGTGTGCACTGAAAAAGCAGAGACTGGAACCTGCTATCTCTAATAAGGTCGAAGCTTCAGCCCAACATAATGCACTTTAAAAATAAATAAATGAAATGAAATGAAATAAAGCAAGAAAGCAGCACCCCAGCTACCAGCTACATTGCTTACTTTCCGAAGCTAAGCCAGTGGGATGCAGATAGTAAGATCTTTGTCTCACTGCAGCGAGGAATAGAGGATAAAAATTCTGTGCCAGTAATCTTCATTGGATTAATGGTTTCTTTTTTATCTGCTGTATTTCTGCTCAGATGTCTTTGCTCTGAATGAGTCAGTGGAATGCAAATGACGGATACAGTCAGTCTGAAAATATTTAAATCTTGCTTTCCACTGCAGTGCAGGTATGTGTGTGTGGATCTGTGTGTACACACACACAATCAAACACAAACTGGAGGAAGGGCAGATGAAAATTATAGACTGAGCAATAAGCAGAAAATAATAATAGCCCAGATGAAAAATAGACTGGGTTTTCTTCTCTCTTTCCCCCTCCCCTTCATAATATAAATGAGATCAACATTTAAATGCCTAGTATTAGGGGGGGGAGAATTCACAATGTTCCATATCTGAGACACGTGCGCGCCACAAAAAAGGGCATCTGTTAAAATGTAAAACTGCTTTTATTTCAGAGGCTCAGTAACAAATCTTCACAACTCCTAAGGCAGATTTTTTTGTTGCGGCATTATTTTAATTCTGACAAAAGTCGCAACCATCTAGCAGAGGCACAGCTCCCCTTTGAATTGTTTTCCTGAGCTAGTTTGACTTTTCTTCTGAACTGGTTACAGGTTTCTATTGCTAATTAATTAATTTAGTAATTTTGGCTAAAAGCCAAAAGACATCTGGGGACAGCAATAGCTTCCATGGAACACGGTGGGTCTTAATCCTACATAAACAAATACGGGAGTTTGCTGTGAGGTTGTAATCCAAAATAAACTTTATTGAAAATAAATCCCATTGCAAGATTTATGGCAGTACTATAACAGGGAATTTGCTACAGGAATTATATGGCACAGTTTTCTAAAACAAACATCAAAAGTATAGGAAGATGTCTGGATATGAGTGTAGCAGGTGTGCGTGCATGTTCCAGTGGTGGGTTTCACTTACCTTTGCTACCGGTTCAGGAATGGGAGCGCGCGGGAGCATGTGCGTGCTTTGCACGCACGCAATGCTTCTGCACATGCGCAGAAGCTCCGTGATGACATTCTGCCGGGTGGGCGGAGCCTCCCGCCGTCGCTGCTACCAGTTTGCCCGAACCGGGCCGAACCGGTAGGAACCCACCACTGGCATGTTCGTGTCTGTACAAAGAAACACAGAATCACAATAATAAGAGTCAGGACATTTCACTCATGAAATCTAGGACTGCAAGAAGGCAAATTAAAACGTTCCTGATGTGTGCATTTATACATGTATCTTCAATTTCATATATCAGTTATCGTACATTGCAATCCCCTTGTATCCAAGTAAATAAAAATATCAGGGCTATGATCATAAGAGAAACTGGAAAGGTGAAAAGAGAGATTTATTTTTAAGATGGACTATTCATCTAAAATGGGGAGAGAGACGATGGCCTTTTTATGACTTATGGACCAACTCCCAGAATTCCCGAGCCAGCCATAAGTCCATAAGTCGTAAAGGGGCCATCGTTCCCCACCTCTGATCTAAAACAAGACTATTTTATCCTTATAAACTAGGAGAGCTATAAGAAAGTGTAATCAGCAGTAAGTGATAACCCTATAGGTCAGAGGAAGTGTTTTCTATATCTTAAGAGCTCCAATTTTATGGGCATTTTGGTTATACTGGACAGACTGGTTGGCTACTCTCCTGTGATAGTACCATCACTCGATGTACAGACAGGACAGGATCAGATGGATTGAAAATAAAAGAGATGGCATTGATGTGGTTTAGCTTCACTCTTGTAATATCCTTGGAGGAGGGCAAGTGCACAATATACGGTAAGTTAGATGGGTAGTTGGTTAAATGTTGATAGGCTTGGCCATAGTTGTCTCTACATCCCTAGCTTTCCTGTCACAGTATTTAATGGTGCAGCAGCCAGCGGAAGTGGGGGGGGAATCCAAGCGAGCATATTTTCTGCTAATGCAGATGCATACAGACTAGCATTGCAAATAGTGGGATCAATCTCCTCAGTGTGTCAGAAATATAAAACCACTGAGCAATGACAGTGTATGAGTCAAAATCAAGCAAAGCATATCATTTGGAAAAGTGATGCTTTTGTTGCAAAGCCTACTTCCCTGAAGCACAATGAAGAAGGACGTTGCTGGCACCTTTCATCAGGAATCCACAAAGGCTAGGAAAGCTTTGTATGAAATAGTTTTTTTTTCTAATTGCAAATGAAAGACAGCTTTACAACACTGGAAAAAAAACTCTCTCCTGTTTTCTTGCATTCTGGCTATTGCCAATGCTTTGCTTTGAGAAGAAATTCCAGAAAATTGCTTGATTCTGTAATCAAGGGCCACATCACTAATTCCAGGGGTGTCAAACTCAAGGCCTGGGGGCCGAATCCAGCCCGCGGGGTGCTTAGATCTGGTCCGTGGGGTCACCCTGGAAACAGCAAAGGACCGGCCCACAGTGCTTCGACCAGCAAAAACGGAGCTCGGGAGGGTCACGGACGTTTTCGCAGGCAGAGGGTTGCAGGAGGCCGTCGCAGCTGAAAACGGAGCTTGGGTGGCCGTTTTTCCTGGCAGAGCGTTCGGGCCACCACAGGCACCCATGACACGAATGATGTCAAGCTAGCCACGCCCACCCTAGCCACGCCCACCCTGGCCCCCCAAGGTCAAACACAACCCTGATGTGGCCCTCAATGAAATCGAGTTTGACACCCCTGGCTGAGACCATTCAACTCAAAAGTTTGGAAAAGATAATTTTTTCTATTAATTTTAATGAATCAATAGATAAAGTATTTTTTTTTTCTTTTTACAACCCTGTAATCCCTTGTTTCAGGGTGCGGTCAGGGCAACTGAATGGAGCTGAGTGTTTACTAGCCAGATGCCCTTCCTGATGCCTACGTGGCAAGAGATGAAGTATATCCTGCTCAATTGTCTATGTAGCTAAAATTTTAAAAAGAAATGCTATTTTCTGTAGCTGCTACTAAAATGATAGGTGATATTCTTTGAAATAAATGAGCTAAATTGGAAGAAATGAATTAATTAGAGCTTGCATGGCTATTATTCCAACAATGGTAGGTTCACAACCACGATCCGTAATACTGAGATTCACTATCAGAACTTTTGGTAAAAAGAAAAAAAAAATCTGTTTGGACTTTTGTCATCCAAGCACTAACTTCCAAATACCTCTCCTGTGATCTATGAGAAGACTTCATATGAAAAAAGGCAATTATATGAAAATTACCGTAAATTAAAACTCCAAGCAATTTGCTTTGGATTTGATTGCTGATCACAAAACCTTCTGTTCCACACTGAAGTTTAATAGTTGTCAAAGGAAAATATCCTTGGGTAAATGTATGAGTTGCAGGGGAAAGTTGCCTATTTTTGGAAAAGGCCAAGTGCTTGAAGCTTTCAAAACTATAGTTTTCTGTTAAGATCTAGCAGATATGTCTAAAGACGTTGACATGTCAGTGTTGAAACTTAAAACATGACCATTTTGCTCATTTGATCTACTGTATTTCAGGTTTTTATAGCCAAACTCTAGCTGTAACAAATTGATATTTAATAGGCCTCTTCATTTTCTTGATTTGTTGATTTCTTAAGGACAAGGTTCTTGAAATTCCACTAAAAAAAATGTTTATCTGTAGATGTTATTAGGTGATAATTGAGAATCCTATTTTATGAAATTTATGAAGGACGATTGAATTACCAATGTCCAGTCTAGATCAATTAAACTCCAAGCGGAGTTTTAAAATTCAAGTATGATTCATCTTTCAAAATTAAAAAGTAAAATTATTCTTGTTGATTATTATTCATGAACAAAGTATGTATAATTTCTCCCAAATGAATAACACCCCCCCCCCCCCAAAAATCAGTGAAATGCTTTGGGTTTCTCATCTTTTTCCTTCCAAAGGATCTTGAAATCATCTCTTTATATTGCTTTACTGAGAACTACTTCACAACCTCTTTACGTATCAGTGGAAACTTACTGGTTGATAAACCTCTAATACTCACCAGCTACCACAATCAAGAACAAATTATAGATCCGAAGTAGTTTTTCGGTGCCATTATTTTTAATTGTCATCAGCCATGTATTACTCCAAGAAAATCTTCCATGTGTTTCAGGTTGAAAAGAAAAACAAAACAAAAGGATCCTTTCCTGTTACTGGAAAGAATTAACTATTTCTATCTAGATCTACAATCCTTCAGTGATTTTTTTTTTTAATACTCTTTGGCTAGAGAAGAGAAGCAACAGTAGAATAGGAAATTAGGATCTATTGCTTGTGTGTTGTGTATATTAGGCCTGTGTGGGGCAGTTTTGTTTAGCCTCAATGAGGTACCTTTGAACTCAAAAGCACCACAGTGCACTTGCTGAGGTGAAAAGGCAACACAATTTGTCTCAAAGAGCTGTCTGCAATCCCTCACAGCCTGCTGATTGAAGCTGAAGAGGCAGCTTCAGAGAACCATGAAGTTATATAACAGCATTTTTCAGCTTGCTTTTAACATTTTGGATTGCTTTGAATGGGTATTCCTCAAAAATCTACATAGCTGTGGTTGTATGGTACATGTATGGTCCAGAAAGAAAGCCACTGGACTTACATTATTTTTGTATTTGTCTCATATCGTCCTGGAAGCACTATTAAACATTTTAGAACATGCCTACAGCTTTCATGAACCTGCACTTTCTAGTAAACAGTCTATTGTGTTTAATAAAGGCCTGATTGAATTCATTCTACAGTGGCTCAGGTTTTAGGACCCCAGGAGCAAACAACTCTCAGTAAGCTCACTCACCGTATGTTCCTTCTATTCCTCCTTATTAGTATCTCAATTGACTCAGTCCATATCATCACCCAGCAAAAGACTGTAAGACAAGATCAGACATCTGCTCTAACCAGTCTTGGTTTTGCCTGCATGCTTCAAGAGGGGAAGTGAACAAGAAATGTGTGTTTACCTCTGTGTGTCTTTAAGTCAGTTTTGAATGCTTGGTGACTTCCTGGACTAATCCCTGCAGTTTTCTTGACAACAATTTTCAAAAGTGGTAATCTATTGTCTATGGAGATTCTCAGTCATCCAGGTCATAGTTGTCCTGTCGGAAGAAATGTCCATCTGGGTTCAGTTCCAAGTGGGAAGAAAGACACTGGAAACATGGAGACTGCTTGGAAAGATGGTTTAATGGTGGACAGGACCACATGGTTTGAGGTCCTGGGCAAAAAAGAGCACATGGGTGAAAGAGGGAGAGAGATTGATACCCTCTCTTGGGCCCCGCCTTGGAGCTTCCTGTTCCTGTTAAGAAATGTACTCTGATTGGTTGTCAGACTCCCATGGGGCCATGCAGGGGTAACTTTGTAGGTTGTCTTGAGTCCCACACCTGGTTGAATCTTGCTGGGTGATGATGTAATGATGGGTCTTTTGTGTTGTAGATAAGCTGGCTCAGTTTTTTGTCTTGTAGATAACCAAAATATCTGCTGGGGGCAGGGAGCTGGGCCTGAGTTTCTATCTTAAGATTTCTATTTCTCTTTTAGGGGAAATATTCTGCCTTTTTAATATTTCCTAGAATATTTCATTCTTCTAGGAGAGGAGTGGGTGCTAACTTCCTACAGTCCCAAAGGTGCTTTTTCAAGAGGCAACTGGACTTTCTGGTTTTTCTTTGAAGACGTTTCACTTCTCATCCAAGAAGCTTCTTCAGCTTTGACTGGATGATGGGGAATGGAAGGACAGACATTTTGGACAGAGAGGACCACTGGTTTGAAAGAGGGGTCAAAGAGGCCATCTATGTCAAAATTGAACAGCCCTATCTCAAAAGAGGGGGAGGGATACGACATCATCTATCTCCAGTTTACAACACAGTCTTTTTAACAGTTCCAAGAAGGCTCCACATCCATTTGTACTACTCAGGTGACCCTGATAACACAGATAAACTTCCAGGTGGCCTCAACAACTCTCTAAAAGAATGCAAATGACCTGCTCTGCAAGGAATATAAATCCTTCCATTCCCCACTATCCAGTCGGAGCTGAAGAAGCTTCTTGGATGAGAAGTGAAAGGTCTTCAAAGAAAAACAAGACAGTCTAGTTGCCTCTTGAAAAAGCATCTTTGGGACATTGTAATCTGCCTCCTTCCCTGGGCTGAGAAAGTGACTGGCCCAAGATTACCCAGCTGGCTTCATGCCTAAGGTGGGACTAAAACTCGCGGTCTACTGGGTTCTAGTTTGGAGCCTTCAACCAAGCTGGCCCTTTTTCATCTCAATTATCAACCAAACAAAAAGACATTAAAGAACAGCAATGAAAATGAGGAACAGCAAGGCTAGGAGATCTGGGTATCAACAAGCAGATCTGGTAGGTACCCAATACTGCCAGCTCCTGATCTCAGCACTCGGATGGTAAAACAACTACCAATACTTTGGGAACCAAAATGTCTGCCATCTCCCTGAACTTCACAAAGAGTATTAAAATCATATGCTATCATTTAGTTGTCTTTTTCCAGAAGTGAATATAGCACAGTTCAGCCAATGCTTTAAAGCAGTCACAAGGACAGGCTGAAAGCAATACACTCCTTCTATTTTTTTTTGATCCAAGAGATTTCTGGTATTCATAGGCCTATGTAATTTGGGACTGCCAATATAAAAACAGAAATAGATTTGCACAGCAATCTGTACTGAGGAGACTAGAGTGATCTCCTAGAGCAGGGGTCCTCAAACTTTTTAAACGGGGGGCCAATTCACGGTCCCTCAGACTGTTGGGGGACCGGACCAGCTGGGTGGGTGTGGCTAGGTGGTCATGTGGCTGGGCTGGCGTAGCTAGGTCATGTGACTAGGTGGGCGTGGCCAATTTAACAGTCCATTAAACAATGCATACAAATTAAACTTTACTTTGTTTTGCTCCTGGGGGTGTTTTATTTGCTTTGTTTGCATGTTGCTCTTTTGGTTCTTTTCTTTTTACTAGATCGTTTTTTCAGTTGTTTTCAGTCTAGTGGTCCACTTCAGGAAACTCAGTTTTGCAGCAATTCTTCTCAGCCCCAAGGAGCTTGGGAAATCTCTCTCTGTCTCTGTCTGTCTGTCTGTCTGTCTGTCTGTCTGTCTGTCTCTGTCTCTCTCTCCCTCTCCCTCTCCCTCTCCCTCTCTGTGTGTGTGTGTGTGTGTGTGTCTATCTATCTTCTGGAGGCGGGGGAGGTGAAAAATGGGCCATTTTTGCCCGTTTTTTGGCCTCCTGGGGTGTCTGTGCACCCCGTTTTTCACCTCCCCCGCCTCCAGAAGCATTCTGCTAGCCAAAAACAGGCAAAAACTTCATGCAAAGGTTACATAGAGGATGGTTTGTATGTCTTTAAAAGCTCATGTGTGATTTTGCCGCCCATCTTGGTTTTAAATATTATCAAGTGACTTGTGATAAAAGCCAAAATGTATTCTTAGGAAGAATTATTCAAAAATCTTTTTGTACAAACAAGTTTTATTCTTGGGAAAAACAAAGTCTGTAAAATATTCATATATTGCAAGCTTGTTCTTGAACTTTCCTATCTAGTCTTTTCCGTCTGGGTTGAAGGCTTTACCTCTGGATGATTTAATAAGGAACCCTAAGTCTGCAATACAAATAGTCCTCAACTTACAACAGTTTGTTTAATGACCTTCTAAGATACAATGACACTGAAAAAAGTGACTTATGACCATTTTTCACATGACTGTTGTGGCATCCCTATGGTCAAAGGATCAAAATTCAGACACTTGGCAACTGACTCATATTTATGACAGTTGCAGTGTCCTGGGGTCATGTGATCCCCTTTTGTGACCTTCTGACAAGCCAAGTCAATGGGAAAGCCAGGTTCCCTTAACAACCATGTTACTAAGTTAATAACTGCAGTGATTCACTTAACAGCTATGGCAGGAAAAGTCATAAAATCGGGCAAAACAAATGTCTCACTTAGCAACAGAAATTTTGGACTCAATTGTGGCCGTACATCAAGGACTACCTAGAGCAGTGGTTCTCAACCTTTCTAATGCCGCGACCCCCCCCATGACCCCCCTGCTGCCACGACCACCACCACCCCGCCACCGCGACCCCCTCCCCGCACGGGATGAGGTGACAAAGGGGGCATGGCACCATGGGTGAAATGCTCCCGGTTCGGGCTTGCCTGCGGGTCGCCGGACAGCTGATGGCGATGGAAGTGAGAGACTTCGCCCGGACGCCGCCATTTGGGTTCCGAACCGGGAGCATTTCACCCCTGCAGTGACGGTGGCACAAGATGGCGGGCTAACGCGCGCGGCGACCCCTGTGAAATGGTCATTCAACCCCCAAAGGGGTCGCGACCCACAGAACCGCTGACCTAGAGACATACTGTGATGGTACATCCAACCAATGAAATCAACCTATATGGTTATGTATGAATAAGCACCAGGGTGGATTTCCACATGGGTTTTTTTTGTTCTGTCCATCTGTCATCCTATGAGTTTGTAGAGCACAAGAAAGGAATTTCTATGTTACAAGATCTAGCAACTTGGGTCTGTATGAAAAATAAATTGGCCTCAATTTATTAATCAGGATGTTTTTGGTCAAAAGAAGTGCTGCCGGTGTTAAATGACAGTGACAAAGAATAGTAGCCTTGGTGCCATTTGAACTGTCATCATGAGCATGAAAAATGTTGATTTTTCCAGCATGCTAATCTCCTGAGATTTTTAAACTCTTCTTGATGGTATTCATGTTCATATTCATTTTGTATATTCATATACAAGATTAATGCAAGTTTTTTTCTTATGAATCAAACAATTAACTATTTAAAAACCAGAATATATAAAGGAGCAGCAGTATGGGTCTCTGAAAATTTAATCTTTCCCCACATGCAAGAATATTGCTAAATTCCTCTAGGCCTAAGCCATGATGCCAGGACGTAGTCCTATAGATATTGCAGTACTACAACACTCAACAGCATAGCCAGTGGACATTATAGTTTGGCACTGGAGAAACAAGGATTATCCATTACCCATTAGGTCTGTTTTTCAAACTTGGAGACTTTAAGATGTGTGAAATTCAAAACCCCAGATTTCTCCAGCCAGCCATGGTGGCTAGAGAATTCTGGGAGTTGAAGTCTTCACATCTCAAAGTTCCCAAGTTTGAGACATACTGTGTCAGATGTGAAGGATCAGGATTACACATAAGTTTCAGTTCAGATTTATTGCTCAAGCCTGTACACAAGAATCTAGTCAGCTAATGTACAATACTAAATTGGCACCGGAGAATGGAACAGAATTCCAAAAGGGTTGGACTTAGATAGTTTGTGGGAATATAATGACTGTAGGCCGATGATTCGTTTAACTCCGCCCCCCACCCCAGTTCTGCCTGCTCTTTTCCTACACACTGTTCTAAATCATACAAAATAAAAAATAAAAGTATTTTTTAAAATATAGGAAGGGCTCAGTCTTGTTTTACTAATTAGATCCAGGAATGGGTTCCACTTACCTTCCCCACCGGTTCGCATCGCGACATTTTGCGCGCGCACGCTCGCTCCGCGTGTTCCCTCGTGCAATTTTGCTTCCGCACATGCTCAGTAGCTGCAATCAGCCCAAAACACAGCTGAGGAGCTGATCAGCTGTGCTTTGGGCGAAGGAATAAAGGTCAGTATAAACCCAGGGGTGGGCGGGAGGTTCCTTTTTCAAGCAGCAGAACAGGAAAAACCTTCCAAACAGTAAAAAATTCACAAAAAAATTCCCAAAAAAGATGGCGGCGCCCACGGACCGGCACCGATCGAACCGGATCCGTGACATCACCAGTGGGTCACTAACGGTTCGGGCAATCCAGTCCAAACCGGGAGGAACCCACCCCTGAATTAGATCACCAGAGAGAATACAGCATGTATAAGGGACAGATAGTCGTGTTATGGCCAGTCCGATCACCCGAGATCCTATTTTCCCTCATTCAACAAGGATACCTTTGGGAGACTCCTGTTCAACCAGCATTCAAATAAACAGAATTGCCAACTTGCTTCTGCTCACTTTATTTCATACAAGTAAATCATTATCCAAATCTTGCCACTTCAGCAAGCATGGATGGGGGAAGAAAGAGCAAGGCTCTTACAAAGATTTGTATACTTTATTTTGGGATACAAATTGCCAAACAAGGCAATAGTGCTTTTCAATATATGTGATTTACTCATGTGCATTGTGAAATAATATAGTACAACAGCACTTTGATCTGCTACTGGCATAATAGACCTTCATGTCGCAAAACATGAAGCTGATGAATGTACCAAATGGCTATCATGCAAATGTTAGACTCGGGTGTAGAGTGACATCTCACATCTACTTTGAAAGAATACAGCTTCTTATCCCAATTACATTTTAAAACTCCATGGAATAAATTATAATCTCTGGCATGAACAGAATTTAGCCTTACAGGGTTTTTTTATTTCTAAATAGGGAATTCAGAAAAATAGTCAGTCTGAAAAGGGGATGGGGAACAAAACTTTCTTCTAAGCTGCCTTGGCCCGCTTGGAAAAAAAAAATAGTCAGCTTTAACTCTAGGCAGCTTTGCAAAAATTACTTTGGTGATATTTATTGCTCGGATAGGGTCAGTATTCACTCTCTGCATGTTGCTTTCTAAACACATGTTTCAGGCGAAGAATCAAAGCTAATTTCACTGTGTGAAAAGCAAGCAGATTTCATTACCGATTGTGGCTCCCCTTCAAAATGATAAGGATGGAGGATATAGGTTCTCAAAACCAACTGTCCAAATGGGAATTTATGATGTAGAACTTGAACTTTATCATCCATAGGCTTCAATGCAGGAAAGGAAAATTTCTTGACTCAGGAATGTCATAGCCAGCTTCTGAGCTAATGCATTTCCATCTACTGCAACTAAGATTACATAAGAGAGAGGGGGGAGGGAGGGAGAGGGAGAGGGAGAGGGAGAGGGAGAGGGAGAGGGAGAGAGAGAGAGAGAGAGAGAGAGAG
>QLTV01003690.1:1402960-1421888 GCA_003457575.1 Thermophis baileyi | reverse complement strand
AGAGAGAGAGAGAGAGAGAGAGAGAGAGAGAGAGAGAGAGAGAGAGAGAGAGAGAGAGAGAGAGATTTCCCCTTCAGCTCTTTTCTTATTATGTGACATGTTAATATCACAAATAGCCATTGGCACAAATGTTTTCAGAAGGGAAAGATCAAGTAGAGTCGGTATGTGATCTGCCAGATGTTGTCCAATTTTCATCATTTCCAACCAGCCTGGCCAATGATGAAGGATTATGGAAGCCGTAATCCAGCAATATCTAGAAGTCTGCACACTGCCAGTCCTGGTCTTCATGTAAATGAAGAGGAAAACTAATATTTCTAATTCTTGCCTCACTTGAAATTTCCTCCTTACCAACCTGTTAAGAAAGTGAATTTCAATTAGAAGACACCATGAAGTTCTTCCTTTTATGCAGATTCTTCCCATATATTATTGACACATCTTAGTGCCAACTGCAAGAAGTCATATGTACTAAAAATATATATTCTCATACTAAATAGGTATGGGCTAAACAGCTCTGTGGAGTTACTAATGTGGTAGAAAGAATATCAATCTTAAGAACAGTTGCATGAATCCTGCAGTAGTTAAAAGGTGGTGTAAACAGACATCTTCAGACATTAGAATTTATTTTTATTCTGACAACTTTAAATGTACCTAACCATCAGCACATGTAATGTAACTGTCCTGAATAATTATTTGAAGCATGAGATGGTAGCAATTTGTATTGATTTTATTCAGATTTATAGTGAGGCCTTCGATGCAATGATCAAGATAGTCTACCATGATACATAGAAAAACTCTACTAGAAAATAACAAGCACGTAAAAATATGTTTTACAAATAACCCATTTTTATTTGAAAAAAAGGCATTAAAATAATATGCAAGACAGAATGAAATCGATCATCATGATAAGTAAAACTAGGGGAATAGAAAAGCTCTTTGGTGCTTCAAAAAACACCACTGTATCTTTAAAATATCTTCTATAGTGAACTTTCCAAAGCCAAAATAGTATGACTAGTCCTCAATTTATGACCACAATTGGGACCAGAAACCTTGGTTGTTGAGTGAAGCAGTCATTAAGCAAGATGCTCACAGGACTGCTTCACTCAATACTATAAACCTGGTACTCATGTTTGCAGTTGTTAAGTGATCTCTGAGGTTATTAAGCAATCGAAGAGAAAGAGCTGCCTGCCAGAGGATTTTGGCTACACACACTGAAGTGAAATCCTTTCAGCAGGCAACCCTTTTACTCTCAGACATTTCTGAAGCCCGCCAAAGGATTCATCTCCCCTCTGTTCCTTTTCCTTGCAATTTTCCCATTGACTTTCTGTGGAAGCAGGCAGAAAATATTGCAAATGGCAATCACATGATCACAGGGCACTTGAAAACCAGTAAAAAACACAAGCCAGTTGCCAAGTACCCAAAATGTGGTCATGTGACCTAGAGGTGGGTTCCTGCCAGTTCGGACCGGCTCTATAGAACCGGTAGCAGGAATTTCCCCCCGCTCGCCGAACCGGCAGTGATGGCCAGCTGGACACGGCCCCGAACCGGCTCTCTCGGGGGCACCGTAGGCAGCGCCATCTTGTTTTTTGCTTCTGCGCATGCGCAGAAGGTGTTTTTTGCTTCTGTGCATGCGCATAAGCTTGGTTTTTAGCACTGCGTGGCGCGCAAGGCGCGCGCACCCACGCAGCACGTGAGGAAGCGAACCGACAGCGAGTTAAGTTAGAACCCACCCCTGATGTGACCTGAGGGGGGTGCAACGCAAGGTTTTACGATAGCCAGAAATGCTTTACAGACTATAAAGCACCCTTTCTGAGGCCATCATTGTAACTTTGAACAATAGTTAAATGACCATAGTACATCAAGAACTACCTGTATCAAGAAAAGATCCCTGGACTATCTACATAACTCAGAGTATGAAGAGACTCAGAAAAGAGACTCAATTGTATTCCCAGGTGGCAAATCCTCATAGTCATTTCTCAGCACCTCCTAAACAATCTGGTTCCTAAAATTCCTTGGATTTAAGAAACCATGCAATCATTATGGTAGATGGGAAATGATTTTGCAACTAGAGGCTGAACCTCCAAGGGACACAAGGAACATGGCCTTCATGTTGGTTCTTCAATGAGGTTCTCAATGAGTGGCACCTGGGAATAGGTCTTTTTATTTGGGGATTAGGAGAAACTGCAATGTAACTCCTAGAAGTGTAGCATATCCATTGTAAATTTACTGGGAAATTAGGAGTGTATGCAGCCTGCAGGTTGTGTGACACCTTCCTTTTATTCTGAAATGTACTTGCTATACATTGGCTGTTTGTTTTACCATGCAGGTAGCCCTTGTTTAATGATGCCAATTGGGCCTAGAAACTCTCTCATTAAGCAACACAGTTGTAACTTGAAAACCTGTGTGACCACGATGTTTAGCAACGGCAGTTACAGCAGTCCCAGTTTCTATCATTAAATGAGAATCATACGCATCTTCAAGCAAGTGTTTAATATGACTACTACTTTTGACTTCCTGCCAGCTTCCCCATTGTTTTTGAGGGAAGTCAACCCTCCTAGAAGAATAAAATATTTTGAGAAATATTTAAAAAGGCAGAATATTATATTTCCCCTAAAAGAGAAATAGAAATCTTAAGGGAGACAGAAACTCAGCCCCAGGTCCCTGCCCCCAGCAGATATTTGGTGCCCATTAAGAAAGACTGGGCCATCCTATCTACAAGACAAAAGACCTGCAGCTCCAGGGTGATGGGATTAAGACAGGGTGATGGGATTAAGACCCTAGATAGGATTATCTAGCAGCAGAGCTCACTGCATTGAAAAATCTCCTAAGGACATTGCATCACCCTGAAAACATCAACCAAACTTATCTCAGACAAACATGATCCCACATGGCCCCATGGGAGTCTGACAACAGCCAATAGAATACATGTTCTTGCACAGGAACAGGAAGCTCAAGTGCAAAGCCCAAGAGAAGGTATAAAAACCCCCCACTCTCAACTCCATGTGTTCAGCTGCACCAGAGAACCATGTGCTTGGTGGTTCTCTTCCATCGTTAAACCCTCTTTCCAACCAGCCTCCAGCCTCCGTTTTGTCTCCAGTGTCTTTCTCCCAGCTTGGAACTGAACCAGATGGATATTTCTTCCAACAATTTTACTTGTGGGAAATTGACAGGGAAAGTCACAAATCACAATCATAACTGCGGGACTCTGCTACAGTATGAAGACTGCTTGTAACCACCACTTGTTCAGCACCATCGTTAAGTTTGAACGGTCGCTGAATGAGTAGTTGTTAGACAAGGACACCTGCGTACAACAAAGTAAATCTATAAATTCTACGGATTATGTGGGACCTTTATAACTATGAAAACACCTGGATTGAGTTCCAAATACAATCTACTGATCCTACCTAAGCTGGCCATTCTAAAGTTCTTATAAGGAAAAATTCACTGGAGGCAGTGCTACAACTAGTAGATCCATTAAATCACACATCAGCAAACGTTGGAAACAAAATCCTTCTTGGCGAACACACATTGTAGTATTTTTCTTCATAGCAAGGAAAAAAAACCAGCACCTTACATATTGCCTGATGAACAGATGGCCATATACATTGTTAAATAAACAACCCCGTCTCCATTTTGATCTTAGCAGAAGACCCCATCGTCAAGATCAAGACATAATTACTGGTCCAGAAGAGTATTTGTCTATCCCAGCCTACCACTTCAAGTACCCTCTGCATGTTGGATAACATCTATTAATCTCAAGGTAACACAGTTTATTTTATTTGTATTTATTACATTTTCATGCTGCCCGTCTCATTGTTGCAGTGACTCTGGGTGGCTTAAAATATAATAAAAAGGATTAAAAAAAGACAAAACAAAATTGTTAAGAGGATTAAACAGGAAGCTAAACACCAAGACGATGGAGAACATGGAGGTGAGGTTCTTCTCTCTATCCCATCAACCACCCCCAACATAGCACATCCCTGTCAAGGCCCCAGGCCAGCTGGCACAACCAAGTGTTCAGGTTCTTCTAGAAGGCCAGGAGAATGAGGGCGGACCTCAGTTCCAGTGGGAGAATATTCCAAAGTTTGGGGGCCAAAGCAGGAAAGGCTCTTCTCCTGGACACCACCAGCCAAAATTGGTAGATGGCATCCAAAGCAGGAGTGAAATTCAAAATTTTTCCCTACCGGTTCTGTGGGTGTGGCTTGGTGGGCGTGGCAGGGGAAGGATACTGCAAAATCCCCATTCCCTCCCTACTCCTGGGGAAGGATATTGCAAAATCTCCATTCCCACCCCACTCTGGGGCCAGCCAGAGGTAGTATTTACCGATTCACCGAACTACTCAAAATTTCCACTACCAGTTCTCCAGAACCTGTCAGAACCTGCTGAATTTCACCCCTGATCCAAAGTAAGCCTCTTCTGCCAGAGCGAGTGGGGGAGGCTAGTCCCGTTGGGGTAAGATGGCTCCTCCAATGTCGAGAATGGTACCTGTCCTATTTGAAAGACAACACATTAGTGTAGCCAGTTCTATCTATCTTCTTAGCAAACCTATGGATTTCATCCCCAAATCCTTGAAATATAGAGGCCCAGTTCATGATGAGTTTATTTATCAATTCATGAATTGCATTTTCAAAGGCAGGTCAAGTGCAAGTACAATGTAAACATTTTCTGAGGCATGTAATATACACGAATCAAAATTTCTCTTATGTTAGTCTCATTTCAAGATCAAAAGAGTTTAATTTTACATTCTTTAGAGACATTCGCTCGCTTACAAGAATAGGACATGTGAGCTCATTAGCCCAAAGGTCACATAAATAATTAATGTCAATTTTATCAAATTCCTTCAACTTCTTATAAAAATGGGTTACTGGGGTAGTAAGAGCCTCGGTTCATTCCTACAAAATCTCTAACCGATGTGGTGTTTCGGAAGCAGGAATTGCATGGACCAACAAGAACAAATAACAAATGAATAAATCTCGAGAACCCTGAAATAAATACAACTCTAAACTCTACAGATCGTTGGTTTTTTTAAAAAGAACTATTTCATCAAAAGAGACTGATCATACAATGCAACCTTTGCTAAATGAGTTAAAATGAGATACAATTATATCCATAGCTCTCTATTTTCTAAAAATAACTTGTAGAGCTAAAGGCATCCCTAAAGAAACAAGGATCCGAATACTTGAAGGGACTTCAGTGATCTCAGTTAAAACTTTCAAGTTGTGCTGATAAAGAAGCTGAATATCTGAAAAACCTGGTTCCGACCAATGACCAAAGCTAAAATATCTATATATATAAAAGTGAAAACCACTCACACATTAATCACGAAATCTCCAGAACCGTAAAGCCTACAAACTTGAAATTTGCCACGTATGTTCCTCTTGGCTTCTAGGTGCTCACTAAGAAAGGATTTTTTAAAATAACCATCGCAGCATGAGTATTTCTTATATTAATATTAACAAGCTCTGATGCCAAGGAGTTCTACTCCCCCCTCCCCACCTGAAAAGAAATCTGATCCAAATGTAAAACACAAGCAGAGGAGTTTCAGTTTCGCTTTTGCTTTCACAGCAGCAAGCAGCTTTACTACAGAACAGTTGAGCTAAACCACGCACAGACTCCTTCCTGTCTCCTTCTTGCTCACACAGCAAATACTGTTTGAGTTTCCAAACACCCCTCAACTCTCTCACACACTAACAGGACGCTAGCCAGATGAATACCAATGGATGCTGGTAGGCAGAGACAGATTTTTTTCCCCTTATTTTCCTCCTCAGTTCAGACGAATCTTGTTAAGTCCTCGGACTTACGACCCCGCCAGAAAAAGCCAAGCCGGCTGCTTGTCAACGCTTGATTGGCTAGAACGCAAGCAGCCGGCTGGCGGGAGATTGGGGAGTTCCAATTGGCTGGCAGTTTGACAGCTCCACTATAAAAGGAGCTGTCAAACGACAGGTTGCTGTTCGGTTCTCAGTTGAAAGCCTGTGGTGCTGAAGTGCAGAAATAAAGTGTTCCCATTTAAACTCAAGCCTCGCCTTTGTTCTGTCAGCCGGCAACCCTCTGATTTAACACTGGCGACGAGGGACTGCGGCTTCCTGTTACAGACCTACTGGCCTGACCTCGCTGACTCTCACTTCTGCACGCTTTCACTGCTGAGTCACTCGGAGCTGACTCGCTTCAGAGCTGATCACTAGCCATCGCGACGAGAGGTCGCTAGGCTCTTCCCACACAAAACGTCCTTTTCAGGATGGCCACTCTGCCGGCATTCTCCCCGTTTGAACCTTCATCATTGCCACGTGGGATGATTACCTCACCCGCTTTGAGTGTGTGCTGCGAGCTAATGACTTTGCGGAGCTATCCAGCACCAGGAAGTTCGGCTATTTTCTCAGCTTCTGTGGAAAAGAGATGTTTGCCACAGCGCGCGCTCTGACAGCTCCTCAGCCCATCTATGAAGTGCGGTGGGAAACTCTCATAGAGAAGCTTTGAAACCACTATGCTCCAGCACACTCTCGCATAGCTCGCAGGCATGCCTTTCGCCACAGATTTCAACGAGAGGGTGAGTCTATCAATGACTATGTGGCTGCCCTTCGCACAGCCTCCATCAACTGTCAGTTCTCTGACCTAGATGATCTGCTGCTGGACCAGCTGGTGTGTGGTGTCAGGGACATCAGACTACAACACCGTTTATTGGCTTGCCCTGAGCTGACTTTGCAAGCTGCGTTAGATGAGGCTAGAGCTTCTGAGCTCTCTGAGCAACCTGTCTCTGAGCTGCAGAGATATGCTCCAGCCTCCACACACACCAGCAGACCCCTCCCTGTCCATCATCAGGACTCTGACTGGGAGGGTTACTCTGAGGGAGAGGAAGAGGTAGACGTCTGCTGCCTCAAGGCAAAAGTCAAAAGAGCTGCCACTTTACCAAGTCACCCTTCCCTCCATGTCTAGGCTGTGGGGGAGCCCACAACAGAGCTGATTGTCGCTTCCGCTCCGCCACCTGCAGGCGGTGTGGCCGGAAGGGCCACCTGTCTAAGGTCTGCAGAGCTGTCTTGCAACCTATGGAAGCTCCACCTACCCAGCCAAGCCAAAGACGCACCTATCGCAGACAACCAAGCTGCCGGGAGGACTGTTTCGCTGTCACCAGGGTCCACAGCCCTCCTGCTGATGACATCTGCCATGCCTCTACAACACCTTAAACCTCCAAACTGCATCTCTCCATCCTCCTGGAGGGGCAAACATGCAAGATGGAGGTGGACACTGGCTCTTCCCGGTCTCTCATCTCCTGGGCGACAATAACCAGGTTATTGCCCCACTTCACAAAGCAGCGCCTTCAACCTTGCCCCATCACACTGAAAGATTATCAGGGCAAGTTGATTCCCACCATAGGCTATGGCTCCTTTGAAGTCACCTACAAGGCCTTTTCAGGCCTACTACCACTCATTGTAGTCAATGGTCACTTGCCATCTCTCCTGGGCCTCGATTGGTTCTCCGCCCTGGGCCTCACCGTGTCAGGCGTACATTCAACAACAACGGACGAGCTGGCCAACCTCACCACGGAATTCGCAGACGTGTTCTACGGTGGCCTGGGTAACTATAAGTGGACCCCCATTTCTTTTAATTTAGACCCCCAGGTTGCCCCGGTGTGGTTAAAACCTAGAAGGGTGCCCCTGGCCTTACGCCCCAAAGTGGATTTGGAATTAGGTTAATTGCACAGGGGTGTTAGAAGCGGTAGACCACGCCAAATGGGAGACCCCCATAGTAACCCCATTGAAGCACGATGGATCCATAAGGATCTGTGCTGATTACCGGGCAACCCTGAACAAAGCCCTTCAGGCTAACCCGTACCCGGTGCCCGTAGTGCAGCACCTCCTGCACTCCTTGGGCCAGGGGTCCATCTTCGCCAAGCTGGATCTCGCCCAAGCTTATCAGCAGCTCCCGGTGGACAAGGCCACTGCAATGGCCCAGATGATCGTTACCCACCAGGGTGCTTTTAAGTGTAAGCGGCTCCAGTTTGGGGTATGTGTGGCCCCTGGCATTTTCCAGTCCCTCATGGAACAGCTCCTCCAAGGATTGCAGGGGGTGGTGCCGTATTTCGATGATGTCCTCATTTCAGCATCATCAATGCCCAACCTGCTAGCTAAATTGAGGACTGTCCTGCTTTGTTTCAGACAGGCTGGCCTCAAACTTAAGCAAAACAAATGCCTGATTGGAGTGCCTCAGGTAGAGTTCTTAGGCTTCCTTATCGATGCCTCCGGCATCCACCCTGCCCCATCCAAACTAGAGGCCATAAAAAACGCTCCTACGCCAGTGTCTAGGGCTCAGCTGCAGGCCTTTTTGGGCCTGCTCAATTTCTACGCCATCTTCCTTCCTCACAAGGCTTCTGTAGCTGAGCCCTTGCACAGGCTCCTGGACTCTAAGGCTATCTGGCACTGGGGCCCAGCAGAGGCCAAATCTTTCCAGGATGTCAAGGACCTGCTGACCTCCCAGACTGTCCTTGTGCAGTATAGTGACCGTTTGCCACTCATCCTGGCGTGCGACGCATCCCCATACGGGGTGGGGGCAGTGTTAAGTCACATCCTGCCCAATAGATCAGAGGCCCCCATTGCATATTACTCCAGAACCCTGTCACAAACCGAACACAATTACGGGCAAATTGATAGGGAGGCGCTAGCGTGCGTGGCTGGGGTATGTCGTTTTCATGACTATCTCTATGGTCGCCATTTTTACCTTGTAACTGACCATAAGCCTCTGTTGGTCTTACTTGCTGGGGACCGACAGAGCCCGCAGATGCTGTCTCCCCGCATGGCAAGATGGTCTGAATTCTTAGCTGGGTATAATTACCAACTCCAATATAGGCCTGGCAAGTTTTTAGGGCACGCTGATGGTTTAAGCCACTGCCCGTTGCCTAAAACCACTTTGGACCCAGCTCCTACGGCCTCGGTCCTCCTCATTGAGGAATTACAAGGCCCAATTGCTGCCAGTCAGATAGTGTCCCTTACGAAAACTGACCCCATCTTGTCACAAGTCCTTGATTGGGCTCGTAGGGGATGGCCGCCAGGGCCTGTTCCTGCCCAGTTTCAACCTTTCCTGGCTAGGCAACATGAGATCTCTATCCAACAGGGCTGCCTGCTGTGGGGGCATAGGGTGGTAATTCCCCCTGGGGTTAGGCAAGCCATACTCACGTGCCTACACTCTGCACATCCGGGTATTGTGCGTATGAAGGCACTTGGCCGCAGCTATGTGTGGTGGCCTGGGATGGACCAAGAGATAGAGGCTTGGGTGTCTCAATGCCACACCTATCAGCAATCCAGGCCTGCACCACCTACAGCTCCAATCCACGAATGGGAATCCCCTAGAGCTCCATGGGCCAGGCTGCACATGGATTTGGCCGGGCCAGTGCAGGGGCGCACATTCCTAGTCATTGTAGATGCTTATTCGAAGTGGGTTGAGCTGGCCTTGCTGACCACAACCAACTCTGAGGTTATTATCAAAATTTTAGACAGGCTTTTTGCCACCCATGGGCTCCCTGATACAATAGTTACTGACAATGGGCCACAATTCACCTCTGCCTCCTTCCAAATGTTCCTGGCCAAATTAGGGATCCGCCATGCCCCCACAGCGCCCGCACACCCCACAGCTAATGGATTGGCTGAGAGGGCTGTTAGGTCAGCTAAAGAGGCATTGGGGCGCCTGGGGTATGCCAATTGGCATCAGAGCCTTTGCACCTACCTAACCGCCCAGCACACTACCCCTTGCCAGGTCACAGGGGTCAGCCCCGCTGAGTTGCTCATGGGCCGCCATCTCAGAACCACGCTGGACCGTCTGCATCCTAACTTCGCTCATGGACAACCACCTATTCCTCACCCAGGGAGTTCTCAGTGGGGGATCCTGTTTTTATACTTAACTTTGGGGCAGGCCAAAAGTGGCTACCTGGACAGGTGACCCACCTAACTGGACCCTGCTCTTATAGGGTCCAGCTCACTGATGGCCGCCTGTGGTGCCAACACATCAACCAACTTCACCGGAGGCTTCCCTGCATAAAACCGGTGCCTCCGAACCTGGCCCAAGCCTCTCCAGCAGTTCCTACCCCTCTACGGGCCCCGGTCTACCAACCCGATGTTCCACTGTCTCCAGCCCGCGAAAGCAGTTTTTTCCCTACCAAGCCTGCTGTCAATCCAGCGATGCCTTCGAGCCCAGACGACACCATTTCCGGGCCGCAGGAAGTTCCAGCGGACGCGCAGCCAACTCCTACTCATCACTCTTCTGGCGCCAACCCGACACTACAGCGATCAGGGCGGAGTCGACGTCGCCCGGCGTATTTGGCCGACTACACCTGCGCGAGCTGGGAGGTGAGGGGTGTTAAGTCCTCAGACTTACGACCCCACCAGAAAAAGCCAAGCCGGCTGCTTGTCAACGCCTGATTGGCTAGAACGCAAGCAGCTGGTGGGAGATTGGGGAGTTCCAATTGGCTGGCAGTTTGACAGCTCCACTATAAAAGGAGCTGTCAAACGACAGGTTCCGTTCGGTTCTCAGTTGAAAGCCTGTGGTGCTGAAGTGCAGAAATAAAGTGTTCCCGTTTAAATTCAAGCCTCGCCTTCGTTCTGTCAGCCGGCAACCCTCTGATTTAACAAATCTGTTCCTTCTACGCGGCTTCCTGTTACAGACCTACTGGCCTGACCTCGCTGACTCTCACTTCTGCACGCTTTCACTGCTGAGTCACAGAGAGCAAAACCAGGAATGTTGTTTACAGGGAGGTCCTGAGCAATTCATCTGAGGGACGAATTTAAAGTCTATGCTATGCAACTTATTAGCCTGGCTACATAGACAAAACAGCCACGGTTGCTGCTGGGATTAAAGGGCTTAAACCCATCTATTTCATTGTTGTTACACTTACAATGTCTTCATCTGTAACAGAAACTTAGCTTACCATCTCTAACGAAATAATATAGTCCCTTTTTTTAACAACTCATTAATTTTCAAGCTTTAAGTGTCAATTTATCAAGCCCCATCACATAGTTTGGTAGCGAAGCACGGGTATTTAGCTAGTCTTGTGATAAGCTTGAAAGTGTGAGACACTAAATCTACCTTTTCCAACAGAAAATTGTACCAGAGGATGCTTTTGCTAAATAAGGTTATATGCCCACTTCCTATATCCAATCTTGAGTTTTGTCCTTACAAGTTTTTTTTTCTTTGTCAAAGAGACGATTATCTCATCCTGTTTTGCTACACATGATTTATTTTGGGGGTCCACTTAATTATTTGGGGGGGAATTATAACAAACTGGATACAGAGAGATTTGCTTCTTGAATCCCCCATATTTTAATATACTTGCATCTTTTTTTCATTTTTGCATGTTTTTACAAATCTGTCAATTTCTATTCTGATTTTTTTCCCTACCTATTCGTGTTCTAATTTGAGATTTAGGTTAAGTTTCCATAGAACTATCATGCATTTTTGTATGCACATTTCTGCAAATATGCATTTTCAATTGTTTGTAAGGTCATTTTTATACAGACAGTCTTCGACTTACAAAAGTTCATTTAGGCACTGAAAAATGTGACTTATGAACGTTTTTCACAGTTACGACCTTTCCAATATCCCCATGATCATATGATCAAAATTCAGATGCTTGGCAACTGGTTCATATTCATGACTGTTGCTGTGTTTCCAAGATCATGTGATCACACTTTTTCAACCTTCTGACAAGCAAAGCCAATGGGGAAGCCAGATTCACTTAAAAACCAGGTTACTAACTTATCAACCGCAGTGATTCACTTAACATTGAGGCAAGAAAGGTTGTAAAAATGGGGCAAAATTCACTTAACAAATATCTCACTTAACAACAGAAATTTTGGGTTCAGTTGTGGTCGTAAGTTGAGGACTACCTGTACATTATTCTCATAAATGTTTCATAAAATGGAATTCACCCCCATCCCTGCATTATGTTCTCACAGGAAAGCACCTTACTGGCTATCATTTGTAAATGTAAAGGAATATAGTACTGATTCTGGAGACAGAGAAGGAACAAGCACGGGGAAATTTTGAGAAAAAAAATTACTCAAGTCCTGAGAAAGAGGAAAGCATGAAAAACATTTCAAATAAGCCCTGCTTGATATTTGTTTCTATAAGATGGAACAGAAAGAAACTTGGACAGACTTTCAGGATTGAATAGCATATTTTGCTGTTTGTTGCTTATATTTAATCTTGCTCCTTTGCTTTCAGTTAGGTGTTGGTTACTTGGCATATAAATATGCCTGGGGTGAACTCAGGAATTCTTTCAAATCAATTATTCTATTATTCTGAGATTGTGTAATGGCTGCTTGAGTTTAAAAAAAAAAAACAAAGAAAAGAAAAGAAAAGAATGCTGTTACTCGTGATATTTGAGAGGATCAAATCCAGATAGAAAACTGTAGCTTTCCAAACACATCCTTTGCTTTCCTTTTTTTCTCATTTGAAACCACAATTGAAACAATGGTTAGAAGGACATGCTCAGAGTAACAGATTGCCAGAACGCTTTGCCAGTTAACTTTTCCATAATGTTCCCAATCAAAACCACTCATTTAAAAAAAAAAGCGCTACATTTTTAGATTAAAGGTAAGTCCTCGACTTACAGTCACATTTAGGATTGCTAAGGAACAGGTGCTTTATGCACCTCAAAGCACCTTCTGGCTATTGTAAATGGTTGCACTATCGCCTCCTGCCCCCAGGATCATGGAACTGCATGTCAGGGACTTGGCAACTGGTTACCTTCAAGACCAGTTTATTTTATTTATTTTATTTATTTATTTGCTTGTCAAACACGTACAAGATAGCAGGTATAGGTATAAACATAAACATAATCAAGGTGAATACAGATAGATGAGGACAATAGGACAGTAGGACAGGGACGGTAGGCACGCTGGTGCGCTTATGCACGCCCCTTACAGACCTCTTAGGAATAGGGTGATTACACAAGCATGTGACTGCAATGTTTTGCTTTTTTGCTGGTTTCCAGCATTTTTTGCCAGTTTCTGGCAAAAGCACCATTCAAATGAATGGATTTGCTTAACAACTGCCATGTTCGCTTAATGACCGCACCAAAAAAAAATGCTGGAAAAACACTTCCAGTCATGTGGGTGCCTGGACATAGGATCATAATGACTTACGACCAGATTTCCAGTCCCAATGGCGGTTATATGTTGAGGGATAACTGTATGACCACTGACCATATTTCAAAAAGATGATCTTACTCTGGTATCTGCAGGTCTTCTGGGGAGATGAAAAAAGGCAATAAGAACGCTGAAGAAGGAGATAAATAGAAAAGAACGGGGAAAATTTCTTAGTCATTCTTCCAGCTCAATCAGTAGCTGAGCTGCTTAAGCAGCTGAATAGCAATCAATGGGTTAGTATTCCACCCAAGTTTAGAGCCTACTGAAAAACCTACGAGAATGTTGTCTGTAATGAACAAGTCTCTCTTGCTTCTTTGGTTTTCCATCTCAGAATTAATCAGATTAGTTTTGTATGCCGCAAAAATCAGTTGGGGATTTGATTTCTTTTTTTTTTCTTTTTTGCTTTTTAAAATGATACTTACCCTCCTCCCACACACATACCGCACCATCCCTACCAGAAACCAACCCCATTGATTTCCCTGGTGATTTCAGCCTGACAATAACCAGCAATGCAGATATTCTGCGCAAGACAATGCCAGAAATGGCTTTGTCTCCTATTTGGAGTGACAATAACATTTCTCCCTGCAAAATGTTCCATTTCCCCACCCCCATCCCCACCTCGTTTGCTTTAAGATTTTCACATAATGCTTGTAGGGTTATACCATCTGCTGAAGCATCGAAGAAATGATAATCATCTGGCTCCTGAAAAGCTGTAACTACGGCATCTATAAATAAGATAAAGTCAAAATGCTGATCTGTGCATCTTTGTGTTGTGGGATGCTCTCGCCAGCCACCTGCCCATCCACCCACCCACCTCCAAATACACTTTTCCATTTCAAATATATTTCTTGAAGGCTTGAGAACTGAACTAAAATACCAGCGAGAGGACGGAAAGCCATTCCAGAACCTACAAATGAGAGGCACGGGAGGCTGACACATTATTGACTGAGGCAGGATAAAAGAGGAAGCAATTCAACTCTTACATCTATTTCACTTTGGTGCAATGAAGCGAGATCAAAGGCTCAGTCTCACATTAACTCAGAATAATACATACTCTGTATAAATGATGCAAAGGAAAGGACATATTCCCAAGATGCGACGATCCCATCAAATGCCCCCACTGCAAAGTTCAGGTCAAGATAGATTTTTCTGCATACGATTATGTTTATTTTATCATTTTACTCTGGGTTTAAAATACTTGACTGCACATTAGTAATTATGTACAGATGGAGGTCAGCCTCAAACGCTGTCTTCTCTCGTCCGCTTGGTTTCTGTGATAATGCAAGGAAGATCTATGTACTGTGTCGTGTCACTTGAAGAACATTATAGATCTACTCCATAGATATGAAGTCAGTTTTAAGGAAGCAAATAAAGCAAAATGTCATTAAAGCTCTAGTGGACAATAATATTATGGCCTATCACGGGTTAATCTCTGCCTAACCTTACAGCCATTGTTGGTTTTGTTGTTATTTTCATTTCCTTTAATAGATCTAAGATTAAGCCACAAGTCAGCAACTTCTTCATCCTCTGGAAGATATTAGATGATGGTCCGTGCCCAAGATTTTGGCCATTAAAAAGATTTAAGAACTTTAATATTAGTATCTGAAATAGCTGTAGGTGGCATTTGTGGGGTGGTTGTCCCCTAGGTAGACACTACCTCTGTCTATTGGACAGACAGATGCTCTATCGCCAGAAAAAGGCATCTATAAAAATAATGATAGCAGTATTCCAGTACGAGGGGCTGCCACAAACAAGAGGGGCTCAAATTATTCTACAAAGCACCAGAGGACAAGACAAGAAGCAATGGTTGGAAACTAATCAAAGAGAGAAGCAACCTGGAATTAAGGAGAAACTTCCTAACAGTGAAGACAATTAACCAGTGGAACAGCTTGCCTATAGAAATCGTGTGTGTTCCATCACTGGATATTTTTAAGAAGAGTCTAGACAGTCACTTATGTGAAATAGTATATGTTCTCCTGCTTGAACAGGGGGCTGGACTAGAAGACCTCAAAGGTCCCTTCCCTATTCTATTCTATTCTATTCTATTCTATTCTATTCTATTCTATCATAATAAAGACCCAAGTCAATGCTGCATGTTCTCAGATTTTTCTATTCAGTGTTACAGCGAAGGCATGTTCCTTCATTTCTTCAACCAACCCCAGCTCAATTGATACATCTAGAAAAAGGACTTTTTCCTTAATGGCTTTTCATCTGCAGGTAACCCAAACAGACCTTCAACTGCTTTTTCCCTGCTGAGCTGAGACACCTACAATTACATATACCTGAAAGAGAAAACAAAGCCCATTGGCTTTGCCGAGAGAAAAATCTTTGAAATGGAACTTAGCCCAGCAGTTTCCCAACCTCCTTTCAAGTAAAGGATCCTTAATGTGTCTCATTGGCTCAAAGCTGTCAAAGCCAAACATTTCCAGTGAGTTCCTACTGCGAGCCGCATATGTGGTCACAGATCTGCCCTTCTTGGGGGGTTTTTCCCCCCTCTTTGTTTTATAGATGTCTGTTTCTAATACGTGGTATCTCTTGCAGCTGCTTTCGCCTCCCTTCCTATAAAAAGAAGCTCTTTTCTCAGCTCTTTTTTTCCAAAACCGTTTTGCTGAAATAAATCAGCAAGGAAAAGACAGGGGAGTCTGTAAAATTGATTCAGTTACAATACATCTCCAGCTCTGCAGTTTAGAGGCCTCCATCCAGCCCTCAATTAAACATTAAGCAAAATAAGTACATGATTCACCAAAGGAAGGGGAACACACAGAAACAAATTTCCCTAGCTATCATTCCTTAATTTTTTTTCATTGTCCCATTCAACCTTAGTTGATTTTTTAGTAATTTGTCCTTATCTGTGGTGTTCAACTTTAAACTGCATTGTTTAAAAACATTTTCTTTGGCATGGTGAGTGACTAAAATTTAAAACTATGGGTTTGAAGGTGTCATTTGATAACACATTTGTTTCCATCTCATGGGGTGAGCATTCCAGCTCATGCTTGGGGCATCAATTGGCCTTAATCCAACCTTAGGACTCCAGATAAAGAGAAGTATATTTTCTTGGATTGGTCACACATGTTCTCTTCAATATCTGCTTTTAATTAGTTACCAGATAGAGAGAGGCATCCCTCTTCCAAACGCCATTTAAAACTACTATTTTTTTAATGTATGTTTCCTAACCCTGGTAACTGTGTGAAAGAGGAAAAAGAAGAATAAATGTAATCTAAGGTTTAAGGTTTGTTTTAATGTTATACTTCAAATATGTTTTAAGAAGTGATATTGAACATTTAGAGCCCAATGTCTATGGAGATTCTCAATCATCCAGGTCATGATTGTCCCAAAGGTGATTTTTCAAGAGGCAACTAGACTGAAAGAAGGGTCAAAGAGGCCATCTATGTCAAAACTGAACAGCCCTCTCTCAACAGAGGGGGAGGGATACGACATCATCTATCTCCAGTCTACAACACAATCCTTTCAACAGTTCCAAGAAGGCTCCACATCCATTTGCACCATTCAGGTGACCCTAATAACACAGATAAACCTCCAGGTGGGCTTAACGACTCGCTAAAAGAATGCAAATGACCAGCTGTCTGCAAGGAGTATAAATCCTTCCGTTCCCCACCATCCAGTCCAGAGGTGGGATTCAGCAGGTTCTGACCAGTTCGGGAGAACTAGTAGCGGAAATTTTGAGTAGTTCGGAGAACCGGTAAATACCACCTCTGACTGGCCCCGCACCCATCTATTCTCTGCCTCCCAAGTCCCAGCTGATTGGGAGGAAATGGGGATTTTGCAGTAACCTTCCCCTGGAGTGGGGTAGGAATGGAGATTTTACAGTATCCTTCCCCTGCCACGCCCACCAAGCCACGTCCACCAAGCCATGCTACGCCCACCAAGCTACGCCCACAGAACCGGTAGTAAAAAAAAATTGAATCCCACCACTGATCCAGTCAGAGCTGAAGAAGCTTCTTGGATGAGAAGCGAAATGTCTTCAAAGAAAACCCAGAAAGCCCAGTTGCCTCTTGAAAAAAGCACTTTTGGGATTTGGAGTTCAAGGCCCACAGCAGGCTTTATGAAGCCTGTTAAGGGCTAAAGATTGCTATCTTATCATCCTTAGTCGTTCTCTTCATTAAACTTCGTTAAATATTCATTCATCATATGATTTAGCCTCCAGACCCCTTGTCATTTTTTTTGCTCTTCTCTGCACTCTTTCTAGTGTCTCAACATCTTTTTTCTATCATGGTGACCAAAATTGGGTGCAGAATTCCAAACATGATGTTACTTCATACAGCGGTGCTATCACTTCGTGCGATCTGGAAACTATCCTGTTGATGCAATCTAGAATTGCATTAGCTTTTTGGCAGCTGTAGCACACTGCTGGCTCATACTTAAATGGTGGTCTATTAGGACACCTAGATCCCTCACAGTTGCTACTGTTGATAAAGTATCAACCTATCTATATCTGTGCATTACGTTTTTCTTGTCTGTATGTAGGACCTTACTTTTCTCACTAATGAAGTGCATTTTGTTGGTTAAGGTGCTTCTGAATCTTGAGTTTATCATCTAAAGTGCAAGCTGTCTTTCCCCCCCTCCCCCCAGCTTGGTATTGTCTGCAAATTTTAATGAGTTTCCCTTCTATCCCCTCAATTAGATCACTTATAAAGATGTTGAAGAGTACTGGGCCTAAGACAGAACCACGAAGTACCCACTGCATGCTTCCCTCCATGTAGATGTAGTGCCATTGAGGACTACTCGCTAAATGCGGTTGGTCAGCCAGTTGCAAATTCATCTGGATGTGGCACTGTCTAGCCTACATTAGTCTATGTTATCAAGAAGTAAGCTGTGCTCTATTTTGTCAAACGCCTTACTGAGGTCTAAGTAAACACTATGTTTCCCTTATCCACTAATTTAGGCACTTTGTCAAAGAAGGCAATAAGGTTTGTCTGGCATGATCTATTTTTGACAAACCATGCTGGCTTCTAGTAATTGTCTTGTTTATTTCTAGGTGCTTGCAAATGTGCTGTTTATCTTTTCCAAGATTTTTCCAGGTATTGATGTCAGGTTGATTGGTCTGTAGTTTCCTGGATCCAGTTGTTTTTCCTTTTTGGTAAACTGGAACCACATCAGCTCTTTTCCAATCCTGCGGTATTTCCCTGATGCGCCAGGTGTTTTGAAAGATTTTGTTCAGTGATTCCAAGACCATGTCAGGCAGCAATTTCAGAACCCTAGGATATACTACATCTAGTCCTGGCAATGTGAACTCTAGTGTGGATAGATATTCTCTTACCATTTTCTTGCCTATTTTGACTTGCATTCCTATTCTGTCTCCTACAGTGCTACTTTTGATAGGTTGAACTATTTTTTTTTCTTTTACGTGAAGACTGTTGCAAAGAATGAATTAAGAAGTTCCACTTTTTCCTTTTTGTTGCAAGAAATTTGGTTGTTAAGTGAGCATATTGTCAAAAATATATTTTTACTATTTATTACCATTTTATTTGCAAATGGTTATTAACTGAGGCAGTCACTAAGCAAGGAGTGTAAATCCTTCCTTCCATTAAAGGAAGCGGTTGTAAGACCCCTCCTCAAGAAACCTTCCCTGGATCCAGCAGAATTAAAGAACTTTCGTCCAGTCTCCAACCTACCCTTTGTGGGAAAGGTTGTAGAGAAAGTGGTGGCATGTCAGCTCCTGCGGTCATTGGATGAAACGGATTATCTAGACCCTTTTCAGTCTGGCTTCAGGCCTGGCTACAGCACTGAAACTGCCTTGGTCGCGCTGATGGATGATCTCTGGCGAGCCCGAGATGGGGGTC
>QLTV01003690.1:1346140-1383756 GCA_003457575.1 Thermophis baileyi | reverse complement strand
GAGGCCACACCCAGTACCTTCCAGGAGCTTCCATGCTCGAGCCCCGGAGCGGCAGCAGCCCTGTCTGCACAGGCCGCTGCCTCACCACCAACTGAATTGCGCAGGTCTAGTAGGGCTCCAAAACGCCCCGCCTACCTGCGTGATTACGTATGCTGGACAGCTCCATCCAGGAGGGGAGGGGTGTTATGTTCTAACTGTTTAAACTGTGTTACATGGTTCCAACCAGGTCCAGCGTTTGAGCGGGAAAAAGCTCAAACGCTATTGGCTGGTCTGTCTGACAGCTCCCTATAAAAGGGCAAGCTGTCAGACTGCTCTTTGCTGGTTGCTGATACAAGAGCTGAAATAAAGAGCTGCTTGGAAGTCTGTCTCCTGTCATCTCTGAAGGTATCTTGAAAGTACCTTTATTATGTTCAGATGTAACGAGGTATGCTGGATTGTATACTAAAAAGCAATTCCAGAAGCATAACATAAATTCAGAGCAGTATTTCTTTTCAAAATATATGTGTATCTGAATTTTCTCTTCTCTGCACTGTGAATAAGAATTGCAGAAGAAGCTTTGGGTTTGCTTCTGAGAGTGATTAGCAGTCTTAACTTTAACAAACATTACCTCACTGGTCATTCATTATTTAGGAGAGTGATACGTACAAATTATTGGAATATTCCAAATAGAATAATAGCAGAGAGGAATAAAGATTTGTTTTCTTAATAACTACGTTACAAAACTTGCCAGCATGGCTGTATCTGTCAACACCCTACATCAAAATGTGCCTACTTGATCATATCCTGACAAGACCAAAAATATGTTTGAATTTCAAACTTGCTGAGCGAATGGAGGGAAGACTTTCCCTGAGGGCAGATAAACAAGATGGATGGGCTAAACTCTGAATAGCTTAATGATCAAAATGCAGCCAAAACTGTCACAGGGAGACTGCTTGACTCATCAAAGCTGGCTTTATGATTTCTGCAAAGTTCCTCCTTTTTTACAATTAATAATTGTTAATTTATTATATTTATAGAATAATAAATTTGTGTAGCTGTATAATTTAAATGTAATTGTTAATTAACAGTTGCAAGTAATTCAGTTTACAGATCTAACCCGTTGACCTGACCATCACCTGTTCCACAATGCATTAAGATAATCTTGAAAATTACAACTTTTTGACAATTAAAAAACCAGACAAAAAAAGCTCTAGAAAAAAATAAGAATATTTTTCAAAAAGATAAAACTTATATGGAGGGTTATTTGAAAATTCTATATATACTCCAGCTATTGTTTAGCAAATAGCACAAATGCATATCCAATGAGTCTTACATTCAGGAAAATGGCTTGTATTTTGAATTATAACTTTACATATCACCTAAGACAATAATTTAAGGTTGAAAGCATTAATAAGATCTACTAAAGATCTGAAAGTAAATCTTGGAGAATATATGCTTAGAATACATTTTTTGTGAGGCTATTTTGGTTTTGCTATTATAATAATGTATAATGATCATTTTATTTCTTTATACAAGATAGAATAGTTTAATGAACTGCTATTGCAAAAAAATTGGTAATATGAAAATATATATCATTAATGATCAATTACTTAAAAGGCAAATAATTAATCAACCAGAAAGCCCTCCAGTCAATAATCAATTCCAGTTAATTCAGATTTCAATTTACCTAATCCATATACTGGGTGGAAAGAAAGCCGAAACTCCTTCGTCCATAAGAAAATTATTCTTATGTTTTCAAACTCTGATTAAATTGAAGGAATTTAAAATGTATTCATAGGGTTGGGGTTTTTTAGCATTTGTGCCCCATGTTTGCAGGTTTCGCTTGCTATTGTATTGCGCTTGTCCAATTCTCAAGGAAACCAGGCCACCAACATGATGGCTGGACACCATTCAAAGGTGACACCAGTCAGAGCATAGAAAATAGAAAAACTCAAAAAAGTTGTGCAAAGATCGGAAGATGTGGAGAGACCTGGCCCATAGAACCGCCAAGAGTCAGACACAATTGAATGCACATCCTGTCCAGTTCTCACAGCAAAGCTATCAGCATGCAATGTCACAAAATGGCTTGTTTATTAGCCAGTTTGTCAAGTATTATGCATATTCTCACCTTTACCAAACTATTTTTAAATTCTCATTGGGTGCTAAGTAGAGCAGTCTTGTTATGGAGTCACCTATGAAATGAGACTATTGTAATTTTATACCATCTTACAACCATCTCCTAACTTCAACCACAACCACTCCATGAAGGACCATGCATTCTGAAGAACCATTTATAAGGTTGTCTGGCTGGCCTCTAAGCCTAAGGGAGAACTGGAACATAAGCCTTTCTGGTTCTAGTTTAGCACCTTAACCAATACACCACACTGGCTCTCTAAATTAAACCTGTATATATAGAGAGAGTACATTTGTGAAAGCCAAGGGATGTGAAAATCAAGGCAAGAAGGGGTGAATTTGCCTTGATTGACTGTTATGTCTTGCACTGGCTGTTCAGGGGCAGAGGATATCATAATGGTTGTTGTTCCTAGCATCTGTCTTGCTTGGTTGCAGGTGAGAAGAGGAACAGGCAAGAATTCAGACATCAGACCTTCCTCATTCCTGTTGTGATGCCTCACTAGAGGTGACATGCCAAAAAGATACTCCAATCAAGGAGAGGACCAACCTAGAAATAAGGAGAAATTTCCTGAGAGTAAAACCAATTGCTAGTGAAACTTGCATTCAGCAGTTGTAGATGCTCCATCACTGGAAATTTTTAAGAAGAGATTGACAACCATTCATCTGAAATGGTATAGGGTCTTCTCCCTTAAGGTGCTTTTTCAAGAGGCAACTGGACTTTCTAGTTTGTCTTTGAAGACATTTCGCTTCTCATCCAAGAAGCTTCTTCAGCTCTGACTGGATGGTGGGGAATGGAAGCAGACAGCTTGTCATTTCCATTTTTAGAGAATCATTGAGGCCACCTAGAGGTTTATCAGGGTCACCTGAGTAGTGCAAATGGTTGTGGAGCCTTCTTGAAATTGTTGAAAGGACAGTATTGTAGACTGGAGATATCCCTCCCCCTCTGTTGAGAGAGGGCTGTTCAATTTTGACATAGATGGCCTCTTTGATCCCTTTCAAACCAGAGTTTCTCTCTGTCCAAAATGTGGACTTTGCTGTCTTCAAAAGAGCCTTTGTCTTTTAAATGCAGATGGACTGCTGAATCTTGTCCTGGTGGGTTTGTTCTCCTATGTTGTTCCATGCATTTATGAAGTGGTTGTTTTGTTTCCCCAATGTAGATTTGCACATGGCTCGCTGTATCGTACTGCATATACCATATTGCTCAGTTTGTGTCTGGGTGTTTTATCCTTGGGGTGGACAAGCATCTGCCTTAGGGTTTGAAGTGTGCACGTATGTTGTGTTGGCTGAAGATCCTGCTCAGAGGTAAATAAAAGAATCACTATGCCTATCATGACTAACAGATTCACAAAACAGGAAAGCAATATTCAGCAGTGACTTAAAACAAACATCACAGAAACAGGACAGAGACTGGCAATGAGAATAGCAAAAGTTATGCTGATGTTGTTTCACACCAATTTAAGGATGTGTAGATAATATTTAACTTAGTACAATAGGGTAAGGTACAGATTAAAATCTAGCTTTCCAAGAGATTGTGCATCTCTCTAAATATTGCAGCATGATTTCAAACTTTTTAAACAGATTGAAATAATCACTTAAACTACCCTTCAGGGAAAAATGTGCATCTCAATGTTTTGAAATATGTTTTATTTTTGGAATTTAAAACAGAAATGGAACAAAATTTAAAATACAATGAAGGTCCAGTACTTTCACCCTTATTAATTAAATGTGGATAAACAGGTTTTGAGATTTGCTTTACAGGTTTCTGTAAAACCTGACCTAGATCATAGTGCAATTGGGGCTGGAGAAAATGGTACCTTCCAGTTTATGGCTCCAGGTCTTGCTTTACAGCAAAAAAACATTTTTCCCACAATAAAATATTTAGATAAACTGGCTTTTGTTAAATGCTGTGATTGGATATGACATACAAAACAATAAAGACAGGTGTCACTTTACAAAATAGCTTTGTGTTCCAGGCTACTGCATTCTGCACCCAAATCTAGGGTCACTGCACTTGGAGAGGCAAAAATGTGGCCACTAGATGGCAGCAAAACATTGGTGCTTTCTGTATCTCTTTGTTGCCATCTAACAGTCCTGCAAAGTTTTACAGGCTTAGATATGGTAGCCTTACTAAATCCAATCTACAAACAGAACTTTAATGTGCAGTATTTTGCTTCAGAAATAAGACAACTTGGCTTCTTCTGCTGGAATACCATTCATGAACCAAACTGATGGCAATTTCATGCTTAAATATCTTATTCACTGCCTTTTCTTTTAATATGTTTCTTGGATTCTATTCAGAGCACATTTAATTTGCTGTGATGCCAGAAAGTACTTGACCATCAAAACACTTCAATATTGCTTTTCCATTTCCCTTCTCTAATTAGAGATGTACACCTTTTTTTTTTCAGATTTCCAAGTATTCACTTGTACAATGTTTTTACTTAACTTCTTGCCTCAGTAAACACTCCCCCCCCCTTTACAGAATACTGTAAAATCTCCATTCCCTCCTCACTCCAGGGGAAGGTTACTGCAAAATCCCCATTTCCTCCCGATCAGCTGGGACTCGGGAGGCAGAGAATAGATGGGGGGGGCAGTCAGAGGTGGTATTTACCGGTTCTCAGAACTACTCAAAATTTCTGCTACCGGTTCTCCAGAACTGGTCAGAACCTGCTGAATACCACCTCTGGACTGGTCATAAGTCCTCCCTTGTTCAGCACCGTTGTAACTTTGAACGTTGGTCACTGAACTAGTGGTGTTAACCCAAAGACTGTTATAGTAGCAAATCGAAAGAGTCTATAAAATGAGACTACAAAACCTAGAGTCAAAATGAAGAGGATTAACTCTTCTCCTACATTTCCCCCCTCTTTTTCATCTTTGCCACCAATCCAACTAATAAGACCTGGAAGTAGAAACAGGCTTACCTTACTATTTTGTGAACTCAAAAATACCACCATAAACTACATGTGCACTGGAATATGTAGTGCCCAGTGCATTAAATCTATACAATGCAATATGGATGTTCATCAGAAGAACCCATGTTGTTTCCACCTAAAAGGCAGACAGCTTTTGCAGAGGGATGGTGGTATCTCCTGAACGTTGTGGAATAATAAAGATTAAGTAAGTAAGTATAAGTGCTTCAAACTAGGCCTGTTGTTCAGCCAAGATTAAGCATTACTATTATCAAGCGATCACATGTCTAGATTTTTCCTGTTGAAACAGAAGGTTCTGCTGGAATGTTTATGGTGGATTAATGTTTATGATAACATTTATCTTGAATGGCAGGACTTCTTGAACAAGGTTGCTGGATGTGATTTGCTATTGTATTATATAGCCATGTTAAAAGTATCAGCCATCAGTCCATGAGCCAGAAGAACAGAATTGTTCTGACCCAAATCACACACATGGCAAAAGGTGCAAGTAGAGTATGTTTATTGCACAACTCTATTTGTTACAGTAATATCCCCCAAAATCCCCCCAAGTCACAAATTCCCCTCCCCAAGCAGTTCAGTGAGAAAGTCCAAGCACACACACACAAAACTAAAGCAGTAATTTCTCAAGCAAATGCTCCCACAAGGAAACTCCCTGAGGCAAGTCCAAATCCATGTTCAATTTCAAGTTCAAATCCAAGTCCAGGTTCTGGAAAAATCAACAAGACAAACCTAAGGAGCACAGCACAAAATCAGGATACAGAAAGCACAGAGCCAAAGACTCAGGAAGCTGAACAGTTGTCTTCACCAACCACTCCCTCCCACATGCCTCACTAAATAATCCACAACCAAATGTCCCTGATTAGGAAGTGCAAGGCTGCTTCCTTGCGAGCAGCCTTGCTGACCTCCTCCGAGCTTCCCATTGGTTTGCTCTTCACACCTACAGATCAGGCAGGGGCAGCAGCTGTTCCTCATTGGAGGCAGACTGTTGCTGATCACAAGTAGCCATGCCTCTCCTTCCTCTTCTTGAGCAGACAGCTGTCCATCCATTCAATCATACTATGCTCTTCCATCCTGGACTCACTGAGGGTTCCTGGGAACCCTGCGTCCCCATGTCCTAGGCCCCAGTTCCACTTCATCCTCTTCCTCCGAGTCAGCAACATGTTGCTGACCATCCACCATCACAAGAATGCTCACATCTTCTGTGCTGTCCACACCGCTGGTCTCTATTCTGTCTCAGTAAAAAGGCCAGCACATAGTGCTCCCTGAATCATTTTATGTGGACCAAGTTAAGAAATGCAGTGGATGGAGACCCTGGCTTTGTCTCCCTTTCATCGAGTATCACCTGCAAGTGAAAAAAACAAAACAAAACTATTTAAGATATCTGTCATGGTGATAAATAAGAGTACAAGGTGAAGCGGGAAGATGCTCCTGGTCACTACAAACCCTTCTCCATCCCTGGGACCTGCTACTCTCACATACCCAGTACTTTTGGACTCATGTCCAAAAAAACAGCTTGGTTAAAGTGACCACCAGGAAGCACCACGTTACCAATTTCATCATTATTGGAAAACTTCAATTGCTGGTAGGGAGAGATTATTTTATTTTATAGGGTACAAACCCTCTACTGGGAAATGAACCCATCACCTTTACACTTTAGACAACTATACAGTATGCTGTGTGTTAGGAGCTATCCAAGTCCTGGTGCATTTGCAGCAAACATTATCACAGAAGCAAAATCAGAATGGCGTATATAATTTATGCAGTCTATACATGGTTTATACAGTAGAAACAGTCTGGCTGTCAGGTCACAGACACTGAACATGAAGCAGGAAAAAGCAAAATATAACCATCAGGCTTCCTTCCCAATTAGTGATATACAAGAGTACCAGTGCTATCAATGAGAAACTAAACAGCAACCAGAAGTTGCCATGAAGATGATATAATTGTGACTTGATTGTGCATATCAGATTTTCACCAGAATGCCTGAATGGTGCAGGCAAAATTGTGACATAAGTTACCATGACATGTTGCACAACCAACACAGGAATTCAGCTGCATCACAGATTGCCAGTCTGACTGGCCTGGGTGATAATTATGATGCTCATGTCATGAAAGTCTTCAGAAGTCATAAATATAGTGAAAAATGATGATGATGATGATGATGATGATGATGATGATGATGATGATGATGATGATGATGATAATAATAATAATAATAATAATAATAATAATAATAATAATAATAATAATAATAATAATAATAATAATAATAATAATAATAATAGCCACACAAAACCCATTATTGGCAGAAGCAGCAGAAAACATGGGATAAAATCAATGATAGGACTAATCAAATGCAACTAGACAAACTCAGCACTATTGTTCCTGCTTTAAATCTTCAGTGCAGTAGGACTAGAGTTCTTTCAAGGCAGCACCAATCTTGTTTTTTAAAGCACAGCTCTTTTAAAAGAGCAATAAACCGTGTTTAATGAATATGTATACCACTGAACGAATAAACCTGTGTTTCCTAAGGAGCCTGCGTAAGAGAGCTATCAATTGTTTTGGGAAGTGCCTTTAGCTGGACCCACCTGCAGTCAAAGCAGCTATGGAGGGCAGCTTAAAATGACCAGAGCAAGGGAGAAGCCCAAAGTGGCCAGGGGGAATTGGACAGATCTGAAATTTTGAATCCTTGCATAATCAGCAATTCAATAATTGACCTTTTGACTAACATCAAGCATAGGGTATACTAGATACCACAACTGGCAAAGTATGACGAAAAACTCTACTTTAAAAACAGAGCACTGGCAAGGGTGTCAAACTAGCGGCCCACAGGTTGGATGCGTCAGGCGCAGGCCACGCCCACCCCAGCTCAGCGAATGGGAAAAACATCGCAAAACATCACGTGACAGCAACGTGACATGGCGACTTTGACACCCGTGAGCTAAGAGGTCCTTAAGATCAGGGGTGGGCAACTATGGTCCCTTTACAACCCGTGAACTTCAACTCCCAGAATTCCTGATGCTGGTTCAGGAATTCTGGGAGTTGAAGTCCACAGGTCATAAAGGAGCCATTGTTGCCCACCCCTGCTTAAGATGCTTTGACTATGGGCTAACATGGCAGGAAACAAAAATGGTTCCAGCTTTATGCTCTGTGTTGTGGTTAGAAGGAACGGGGAAGGACACATAAAATACAAGATCATTAGAGAAAAAGAAGCTCCTTAAACAAAAGGCATTTTTTTCAAAGTAGTGAGAACTTTGTAAAGTATGCCAGCTTTAACCCAATGGTAGCAACACATTAGGGATGGGCCCTTTCAACTTCAACAGTCTTCTTAGAGTTTGGCAGCCTTAACAAATCCAATCCAATCCATCAACATTTAGAAGTGGCTCTCCAGGCAAGGGCAAAGAAAGGCTAAATATTATGGTTACAATAGTAGATAAGATCAGAATGAAATCCAGGTCACTTGATTCTGGGAAAATATTCCTTCAAAATAATAAATAAGTTCTCTCACAACCCCCTCGCCCTCAAATCCATAAAATACAAAGAAAACAATATGCCAGTTTGCCACTTGTCCTTACTATGTTTAACATAGTGAATATAACATTGGGTTTGGAAAAAGCAAACAGGGTTCAAAATATCCACTTAAGCTAACATGGGAAGCACAACAATAATGTGAACCCAAAGACTTGATACTATTGCTGTAGGAACCACTAGTGTACAAATATAGATAAAATGGATAGCTATGAAATGGACAAGTCACCATTTCTCAGACTAACTTATTTCCTTGGGTTTTGGTTACAAGGGTATAATGAGATAACCTCAAGTGTAAACAAGTTTTTAGCAAATCCTGCTGAATGTCTCCAGCCACTACTCGTCCTGCTTATTCTTCAGAATTGGTTCAGGAGAAAGATATACAGTATGAAAGGCAGATATCCTTGAAAGAAAATATTGCTTCGTAGCCTAGTCTTAAAATTCATCACATTCTAAAGTGCTTTTTACATCACCTCTTGTCACCACTGTGGAGTTGGAACTCAGGAGCTGAATTTGCCTCCAACAAATTTAAGCCAAGGGGAGAGGAAGGAATGTACAAGCACTCATGACTTGCAACTTGATTATAAAAACAAAATGTGAGAATCCTTATGCAATTGTACAATTATATAAGCCTCTATGGTCAGGCGTAGTTCCAACACAGCCTAAGCTTGTCTCCTCAGCTCAAGAACATCATTCTGCAAAGAATGTAAATCTGACTCGCTTTCTGGCATCCCAGGGTCCTTCAACAATTTAGCTCAAAATACTAAGCAGTCCTTATTTTAAATGAAAACCACCTTCAGCAATATTGCAGTGTGTGTATCTGGGGCTGCGGATGTTAGAAGGACAGAGGATTGAGAAATCCTTGGCCAGTGTCGTGGTTCAAGGAAATGCAGCAGATCTGCAAAGCTAATCCCCATCTTTTTAATTGTAATTTTTACTGTTATTAGAAATATTTATTTTTCGTGGTTTTATTGGCTTCTAATGTTGTAAGCCGGCCAGGGTTGCCTTGAAGCGAGATGGGAGGCAAACAAATCTAATAAACAAGCAAATAATTTGTCCTTGAGACCCAAATTCTACAATATAGATTGGTTTGCCTTGGTATAATATGTACGAAAGTGCGAAGAAACTGGTCCTTCATATATGGTTGAATTACAAATCTAAATGCATCTCACATATTGTAGCATGTTAAACAACTGGTCCTAACCAAAGCTGTTGTTGAATGACTGGTCCTAATACCCTTCATTCAGTGGACATGCTCCTCAGTTAGTATGAGGAAGGGCTGAAAGGGGTTAAGAACCCTGGTTCAACAACAACTGTTGGGTTGCAAATTCAATACTCCTGCCTTAAGTCAAGCTTCTTCAACTCTATGTTCTTCAAGTGTGTTAAAATACAACAATTTCCAGCCAGAATAGAACTTGGTCTGCTGGACTGGGAATTATGACATGTTATCAAGCACATCTTGGAATTACTAGTTCGGGGAAGGTGGGATATTAAGCAGAGCATAAAGATGTTGAAGGACAGAAGTGGACACCAACAGGGTTGTAACCAAATTCGGCTTTTCAGCCTCAACCTTTATATGAGAAAAGGTAAAGCAACTTCCACACCACCATGAAGATAAGCTCTTTAGAAGAAAATATAAAAGCATTAGCGCAGCAATTCATCCGAGCTTCATCATGCACCGTAGACATTTTTAAAATTTCACAAAGAAAAGCACATCATTAAAGAATACTGCCGTATCACCATTCTTATGCAAATCCTTCCAGATAGTTGGGTGGAAAAATTCCATCTCAGCACGCAGCGAAAAATAAAATGTTGCTGTGTGAAAATTTCTGCTGTACTGAGCACATCTATCACATGTATAATCCAAACTACTGTATATGTGCCCCGACTACAGAATTAGTATCGATCCATTCACCATGTAAACATCAAGTACTTTCTATTATTACCTGAAATAGCATGCTATCACAATTTCTATTTCCTTCCCCCCTATCTTAAATAGAAGTCTTGCACATTAGCTCTTTCCTTCGCATACTTTTTTGCACAGCTATCTAACTATAGTAATTCAAGGCTGTTTTTCCCCCCTCTGGGTTTCCTGCAGACATCTGCAGTATTACTGTCAAAGCACTTTACTTCAAGTCGCCTCTGATGGAAGGCCGTGCAACTTTCGTTTACCCAGAATCCTGTGCCTGTGACACGGTTTGGCAAAGTTTGCCCAACAGTCTTTGTTTCAAGGCCATCTTTGCTACAACTGCCTCCTCTGTCAAATGAGGCTTTCCAAGGGTTGCAGGATTTTTAAGAGATCCAGTTAAAGCAAGAATGGGTCACTAATGTCAGGACAAGAGTACAGGAAAGGCATTAGGCTTTCATTTCTGGTTTGTACTTTCTCTTTCCTGCTGTTAAAAAGAGACACGGGGAGGGGGAAGAGAGAGTGAGAGAGACACGCTCATACTAATACAGATTTGGAAATGCATTGCAAGGCTTAAAAGATTGCATTCAGTCTGAGAAGGTCAGTGATGTTCCTTCAGTTCATCGCAGAATATTTAAAAAAGCTGGGAACAACATTACATGTAAGATGAAGGGTACTATCACACTACTTAAGCACTGTAGATGAAAAGTAAATAGCAAGAGACTCTTTACTGATGATATTACTTAAGATAGGCAGCAAGTCTCAGCTGGTTATGGGTTGGACTGCAAAAAAGTCTTTACAACCACTAGATGGCAACAAAGAGAAACAAAAATAATACAGTAACTCTATCCTGCCATCTGGTGGTCATCTTGATAGTTGCAGCCAGACTTCATATTTTTGTATTAAGTTTATCATCATTCAGTTAAGGCATAGGCCTTGGTTAAGCTTACATCTTTTACTCACAGCTCCTCTTCACTCTAATCCTATAGTACCACTACCCTTTCACTGCTACCTCCTAAAAGAAGGAGACAAATGAAAAGCACAATTAAAGTGATCATTGCTTTCCTCCACTAACCTTGGACTAACCTTGCTTTCCTCCATTTTTTTGTTTGGTTGATAATTCTAACTTTTTGTAAAATATCTTCTCTTAACATATTTATCCATAAGGAAGAACAGTCTGAATTTAATTACTCTGCCTATCCTAAGGATGATTGTAAAGATGGGAGGTAGGAATTTACCTTATTTGGGGAAAATTTTAAAAAATGATCTGTTTGAAATGCCATATGTCAGTTGTCACCATTTCTAGAAGTTTCACCAATCAGAAGAAATGTCTTGTCCATGTCTAGCGGACAGGTCCATATAACCACTAGTTTCATAGCCCCTTCACACACATACAGGTAGTCCTCGATTTACAACAGGTTGTTTAGTGACCATTCAAAGTTACAACAGCACTGAAAAATGTGACTTACAACTGTTTTTCATAGTTACGACCTTTGCAGCATCCCCATGATCATATGATCGAAATTCAGATGCTTGGCAGCTGGTTCATACTTATGACCATTGCTGTGTCCCAAGGTCATGTGATCCCCTTTTGCGACCTTTTGACAAGCAAAGTCAGTGAGGAAGCCAGATTCACTTAACAACCGGATTGCTAACTTATCAACTGCAGTGAGTCACTTAACAACTGTGGCAAGAAAGGTCATAAAATGGGGCAAAACTCACTTATCAAATGTCTCACTTAACAACAGAAATTTGGGGCTCAATTGTGGTCGTAGGTCGAGAACTCTCCACACACACACACACACACACACACACATCCTCAGAAGATACACCATCTCGGTCTTCACTCTTGTCATTCTCTAGATGACCAGCATGGCAGTTCTCTCGTCTTTTATTTCTGCAAACATGCAAAACTTCAGAATGAAAACCAAAAAAATCCAAAAAATGGGGTAATCTCCCTCTCCCCTCAAAAATGAAACCTTTTTGATAGAGGGGGGGAAATCATCCAAATAAAGATTTACTTTCGAATAATGAATGTAATCAGACACGGAAATACTATTTATTTATTTATTTCTAAAATTTATATGCCGCCCAACTCCCGAAGGACTCTGGGCGGCTTACATCATATAAAAAATAAAAAATATAAAAACAATTGTCTATTGTCCTTTACGTCCCAAAATATTTTTTACTTACTGCAGCTCGAAGAGCATTGCCGTTTCAGAGCATTACAGGTAGTCCTCGACTTATAATGATTCATTTAGTGACCATTCAAAATTACATCATCACTGAAAAAGTGACTTCTGACCATTTTCCACACTTATGACTGTTGCAGCAACCCAATGGTCACGTGATCAAAATTCAGACAGTTGGCAACTGACTCGCATTTATGACGGTTGCAGTGTCCTGGGATCATGTAATCACTTTTGGCAACCTTCTGACAAGCAAAGTCAATGGGGAAGTCAGATTCACTTAAGAACCAGGTTGCTAACTTTAACAACTGCCATGATTCACTTAACAACTGTGGCAAGAAAGGTCGTAAAATGGGGCAAAACTCACAAATGTCTCGCTTAGCAACAAAAATTTGGGGCTCAGTTGGGGTCGTAAGTCGATGACTACCTGTATAAGCCCTTATCATAGGAATAGCGCTCCAAGACCCGGGGGGGGAAATGGTGATTAATTTGTTTGTGGGCTTGTCTGCTTCATCCAAAGGTCAGCAAGTCTGTTTCTGACTAGATTTCAAAATGAGAGAGAAAGTCCAAAATTGTACCACCAGGAAGATTTTAAATCCTAATCAAAATAATTATTGTCTGGACAAATTATATTGTCACTTTGAAAGCATATATTAGACAGGTTAATTGTAAGAGTAAACCAAGCTACACAACTTGCACTGTATGTTCTTCAAATAGCGAAGTGAATGCAGATGGATAAAGGGTGGCGTTAAAATATTTTTATTATTATATTTACATCCCACCTTTACTTTGTACTACTCAAGGGGGCATACCTAATACTCTAGCCCCCTATTTTACCCACCACAACCTTGTGAAGTGGGTGGGGCTAAGAAAGAGTGATTGGGCCAAAGTCACCCACTTGCAGAGGTGGGTTCCTCCCGGTTTGGATCGGTTCGCCCGAACCGGTAGCAACCCGCTGGTGACGTCACGGAGCCGTTTCGGTCGGTGCCAGTCCGTGGACGGCGCCATCTTTTTTTGGGATTTATTTTTGGGAATTTATTTTTATTATTTTTTTCTTCTTCTGTGCATGCGCAGAAGCCGAGTTGCCGGCACTGCGCATGCACCGCCATCTTGTTTTGGGGGGGGCTGGAATTTTTGGCACTGCGCATGCGCGCGTGTGCAAAGCACGCGCGCGCCCACGAGACGTGGCCACGTGGTGCGGGAGGAAGCGAACCGGCAGCGAGGTAAGTTAGAACCCACCCCTGCCCACTTGACTGTGCCTAACTCAGAGTCTCTCAGTTTCTAGTCCAGCATCTTAGCTTTGCATCAAAATGTTCTCCATTCCCACCCACCCACTCATCCCCCAGTTTCAACATTTCCAGAAATTTCCCAACTCTTGTTGTTGCCTCATGGTACCTGTTTCTGCAGGAATAAAGTAAAGCTATCCTTCTCAATTTAGGAACCCTGATGAAATTCTGGCCAAGTACCAAAGAATATTAACTCAATAGCTGCAGCTTATTAAGCCCAGAAAAATTTGCTACCAAGCATGAGGACTGCTGTGGAGGGAGCCAAGAGACATTTTCAGCTATTCCTTTGAAAAAAACAAACCCATTTCTTTAATTAAGCAAAATAAACAACAACCGAAGGGAAAAAAACAAAGAGAAAGCGAAGAATACAATACATGCAAAAATGAACTTTACGCTAGAATGAAAGTTGGAATGAAAATAGGATTACAAAAAGAGCAAAATAAAGAGAGATAAAACATGTTCTAGTAGCCCACCATTTCTCCCCACCCAGAGGTGGGTTCCTCCCGGTTCGGACTGGTTTGCCCGAACTGGTAGTGACCTGCTGGTGATGTCACGATGATGTCACGGATCCGGTTCGGTCGGTGCCGGTCCATGGACGCCGCCATCTTTTTTTTGAATTTTGTTTATTTATTTATTTATATTTTATTTTATTTTTAATTTTTTCCGGGTTTTTTTCCTCTGCGCATGCGTTGCCATCTTGTTTTCGGCTTTTTTAGGGGGGGTTGGGTTTTTTGCACTGCACATGTGTGCGTGCGCAAAGTGCATGCGCGCCCACGAGGCGCAGCCACACGGCGCGGGAGGAAGTGAACCAGCAGGGAGGTAAGTTAGAACCCACCCCTGTCCCCACCCTTTTCCCCCAGTTAGAATAAGGCATTCCTGACCATTGATGGTATGTTATCATACTGGGCTGATGTATGTGTGTGTGTGTGTGTGTGTGTGTGTGTGTGTGTGTGTGTGTGTGTGTGTGTGTGTGTGTGTGTGTGTGTGTGTGTATGTGTATGTGGTGTGTATGTATTAACAGGGAGCTGAGATAGAAGTTAATTGGTTCAGCTGCAGAAAAGCTCCTGAAATCCAGCATTATCATGAAATCACAGAGGGATGGCACTGGTCCCATTCAGAGCAAATCAAATGAATAGAAGCCTTCAAAATATATATGCACAAACATCTAAGTGCCACCTAATGCACAATGCCTTTCATGCTTTGCAGGTGTTAAGGTATATTGTGAACTGTTGGTAGCCCAGTGTACAAAGATCCTGCTGGCGTGCAAATTGGTGGACAGACTTTTCCTGAATAAATCAATAGCAGGGTTATATAGCCTTCAGCAAGGCAAAATCAGAGTAGAGAAATCTCTTTCTTGAAAGCAGTGGTCTGTTATGAATACAACTTAGATTTTGTCTTGGAAGACTGGCGTCAACACAGTGGAAAAGATTGCTGGCATGCTGCCAAGTTTTGATTCTTCAAGCAGGCCAGAAGGAAATATAGTAGTATATTCCCATGGAGAAGGTCTCAGACTTCCTTTTCTTTTTCTTTTAACAACCCTGTAATCCAGTGGTTCTCAACCTTCCTAATGCCGCGACCCCTGCCCCGCCGCCGCGACCCCCGCCCCCGCGCGTGCGCGTTGCCAGGCGAGAAGCGATGAGGTGACAAAGGGGGCGTGGCACCAAGATGGCGGGCTAGTGTGTGCTTAGGTGACCCCTGTGAAAGGGTCGTTCGACCCCCAAAGGGGTCGCGACCCACAGGTTGAGAACCACTGCTGTAATCCCTTGCAATGGCGTGGAGTCAGGGCGACTGAAAGGAGCCCCCTCATTTACTGGCCAGATGCCTTTCCTGACACCTACGCTGAGTTCGCAGCAGACAATTACTCATTACGCCCAAAGAGAGAAAGAGCCACGGTGGCGCAGTGGTTAGAGTGCAGTACTGCAGGCTACTTCTGCTGATTGCCGGCTGCCTGCATTTCGGCAGTTCACATCTCACCAGGCTCAAGGTTGACTCAGCCTTCCATCCTTCCGAGGTGGGTAAAATGAGGATCCAGATTGTTGGGAGCAATAGGCTGACTCTGTAAACCACTTAGAGAGGGCTGTAAAGCACTGTGAAGCAGTATATAAGTCTAAGTGCTATTGCTATTGCTATCTGCCGCTACCTAGGATCGAACTCACAGCCTCCTGATTGTGAGGTGGGAACTCCACCTCTAGGCCACCGCGTCACACTCTGACTTCCTATACAACTTTAGAATTTAACCCCCACTGTTAGTTAATCTTTCAGGTATGGGCTATGTGCATAAGCAGGATATTTGAATTTATTCATTTGGAATGCATCCAGGAATATTGCTGAATTTTCTTTTAAAGACAAGTAACACAATGCCACCCGGAGTCGCTTTGGACAGTGAGATGGGCGGCATATAAACTTAACAAATAAATAATATACATTCAAGTTGCAAATGATGGGACATCATTCATCACTTTCTCATTTAGAAAGGAAAAAGTACAGATGAAATCAAGCTTCCAGGAACAAAAATGATACAATGTGAAACTAGGGATTAGATAGGTCAGATAAACTAATTTTCCCATGACTTTGTGCAAACTTCTTTGTGACCTAATAATTTATAATTTCCACCTGTAAAGCAAACAGAAGCAGAAGAGACATACAATATTCACACGAAAAGGTCAACAAACATTATGAGTATGACAGATCTGAACTTGTCAAATGCAGGCCAAACCTTAAGATTCCTTATTTACTCATAAACTTATGCCTTAAACATTTCCTCATATTACCTTTGTTGCACACCTGATCTCTATCAAAGGAAAAACTCCTCCTAAACTCTTGACTTCTCATGTAGTAGTAGCCAAGTTCAATTAAAGGATTATTGTATAATTTTGTGCATCACCATGTTTTTGTTGTGCAATGAAAAGGAGAAAAGATTTCCTATCATAAAGAAATTAATGAGCTTCCACAGTTGAACAAATATGATCCAACAGATCATTAGCACTGCAATAAAAACAGCATTTTTTCTTTCATAAACTCCCAGCCTTGTCCATTCAATTAAATAATCAAGCTTTACATATAATCGACAAGCAGGTATCTGAAATCAATTAATACATGACACCTTACTTTTAGTCACCACCGTGAGTTGATTCAAATCCAAGGGTGTTTTTTTTTTCTTTCCTGTTACTATAGTTCCTGAAATTGTCAACATATGCTAAGAATTAAAGCATATAAAATTTTAGGGACACAATTACATTAAAAGGGGGTATCATTTTCATGCCGGTTTCATTAATCATGGCCATCCCCACCCACACAGAATCCTATCAGTTATAAGTTAATGAGAATACTAAGAACCACCAATAATTTAGCCAAGTGTTTTTTTCACAAATTTTTGAGACAACATACTTCAATCTCTGCTAAGTACACGTCCTCAATTTGGATAACAGGTTGTTTTAACAGTTTTTCTGATTAAATACTTTAGCTTTAATGCTTTACCTATTAATTTCTAACAATTTGCAGAAGGGCAGACAATATTTTCTCCCATAGTTACATAACCAATGATAATAAATCCTTTTGGTTTTATTATGGGCCACATTGTTCTGGAAAAAAAGGTGGCTAAACAAGAAAAAGTTTGATGTTGGGGCTCTTGGAAAAGTCAACTCAAATCTTGGCAAAAGCAAACTCAAACTCTATTATGCAATGTTATAGTTAGTTTCTGAATTAACTACTGCAACTTCATATTCCGTTTCATTTTCTCCTGTCTCCCACCTTTAATTTGTTTAGCTTCCTGGTTCTTGCTCTTTTTTCTTCAAAATGTCGCTGACCTCGAAAAGGAAGAACGTGATAGATGTCTATGTAACTAAACCTTTTACAACAGTTTAATCTTTAAGCATTTTCACTATACGGTTTCTAAACCAATGTATAAACAGGTGATATTATGTTTACTTATATGCCATGAAACATTTTCTCCAAGCATCAAACAAGTAGAAGGCAGTTTTTCATATCCTTTCCATCAACAAAGAATTTTTCCAAAATTGCTTTATAAATGTAACAGAACAAATTTAAAACCTATGGAATCAAGACCAGGAAGATCAAAACTCCCTGCTATTTAAGGTTTAAAAAAAAGTACAGGTAGTCCTCAACGTACGACCACAATTGAGTCCAAAATTTCTGTTGTTAAGCGAGACATTTGTTAAGTGAGTTTTGCCCCATGTTACGACCTTTGTTGCCGTAATTTTTAAGTAAATCGCTTCAGTTGATAAGTTAGTAACCCGGTTGTTAAGTGAATCTGGCTTCCCCAATGACTTTGCTTGTCAAAAGGTTGCAAAAGGGGATCACATGACCTTGGGACACAGCAACGGTCATAAGTACGAACCAGTTGCCGAGCATCTGGATTTTGATCACATGCTCATGGGGATGCTACAAAGGTCGTAAGTGTGAAAAATGGTCATAAGTCACTTTTTTAAGTGCTGCTGTAACTTTGAACGGTCACTAAATGAATTGTTGTAAGTCAAGGACTACCTCTAGTTTATTTTGCCTTGACATGTGAAGAAAAGACAGCACATATATCTAATAAACAATAATGTAATAATAATACCACTGGGTTTCCATGTTCTTTACCCTGGCACTAGCAATTGAGGACCTTTATAACACCAAGTAAAAAAACTTGTTTTTTCAGGCATTTTAAATGTCCACAACTTACAAGTCACTTAGCAATCATTCAAAGTTCCAACAGATCTACCTGGAAGATACTAACCCAGATTCAAAGTTCCAATGGCCGCTCCCTGGTCACAAGATTGCAGTTCAGATAATGTCAAGATTGAACCGCTTTGCTTCTTTCAAACCTTAATGCTTTTCAACTCGCCAATCAACTGGGGGGAGGGTAGGGGGAAATAGAGTGCTGAGAATATATGTGGAGATCGTGAGAGCCTGGCAACCATCAAGGTTGCCACTGCAGGTGCTTGAAAAAGAGATGGACTGTTCCCATAACGAAAGGATGTCTCATAATTGGACAATGTGTTCACCCACGGGTGGGGAGAAGAGGAAGCTATTGTTTAACTAGGCAAGCATTTGGTGGGAAAACCAGAGCTGGTTTTGTTTCTTAAGTACCAATATGATGTATCCAATAAAGTTTTACTTTTGGGAATTCAAAGCTCCCAAGAGTGTTTCCTTATTTTGGGTTCACTAGTTGGACAGTTGACAGGTGATCAGCAACCAGACCACATTCATGGCTGTTGTAGCATCCTGCAGTCACCTGACTTGATTTTATGATGGTTTTGCTGAAAATCTGCATTTATTTCCAATTTTTGGCAAAACCACACCCATAGCGAACCCTTGGTTTGCTTAATGACTGCAATGATTCACTTAATGATAGTTGCAAAACAGGTAATTAAAATCAGGTTGGGTGGGCTTCATTAAGGTCATAACTCGAGGGCCACATGTGCAGTATTTTTTTTAATGCTGGTTTAAATTTCATTACTGCTCTTATTTATAATGTAGCCTTGCCTATTCTGGCACTCTTTTGAATTGTAATTCTTGTTACTCCAGCGTACATGTGTATAAAAACCAGCAAACCTTTTCTCAAGAAATCAAAAAAAGTGTCTTGGTCTAATCATCTCCTACTACATCTGTGATGATGGGGCAGCAAGAGGCAGATGGTGGAAAATTACAGCGCAGCGAAAGGTCCCCTAGGAAGATAGGTGCTCTATGGGGGTCTGTGATCTTAAACCTCTTAAAAGTCTTTAGAAGTAGGCACAATACATTCCCAATTATAAGTCTCAGTTTGCACAAAATACTACACTAAGCTCATTGTAGCTGTACGGTTCTACAAACCCAATATGGTTAAAGAGCAGCCACATAAACCACACTTTTAGCCAAGGTTTGCTGAAGGTTTATCCAACTCTGAAGATAACCCTCCTTTTCTTCTCAGGTTTAAAGGGTGGTAAGTAAAATAACCCCAAAACATGCTACTCTGGTTGCAGTGTGTCTTTTTCCTTGCTTACTTACTCACCAAAATGTCTTCATTTCTTGTCCAACAACAACAACAAAAAAAGAGTGAGCTACCCTGCCATTTGAAAGACAACTGGGAGATCAGACATGTTCACTGTTTCCCAGTAAACCAGGATTGCTTCTGCTGCCAGAATACTGGTTGAAGATATTTTGGTGGCTCAACTAGTTCCAAATCCCATTTCAGGAAAAAAAATATGTGTAATATAAATAAAGCATACCTTCCTTAATCAAGTTGGCTATCAATTCAAATTGACAGGCGGCCAAAGGTTTTGGGAATTAGAACTAGCACTTAGACTTATATACCGCTTCATAGTGCTTTACAGCCCTCTGTAAGCAGTTTACAGAGTCAGCATATTGCCACCCACAATCTGGGTCCTCGTTTTACCAACCTCAGAAAGATGGAAGGCTGAGTCAACCTTGACCCGGTCAGAATCGAACTCCTGGCAGTCAGCAGAATTAGCCTGCAATACTGCATTCTAACCACTGTGCCACCACGGCTCTTCAATTGATTAGTAGGTTGTTTACAAACTAAAATTTTGTATCCCCTGCAAATGCCATGTAATGCTGGGAAATTCATTACTTGGGATTTATTATATAGGTGGGAAATTAATTAAGAAAAGCTTATGTTTTACAAGGGGAATATATGATAAAGTATGGAAAACAAAGGTTTTGAATGGGAAGAGGATATCAATTAATATTTTAGGACATGGGTGTGACATGCCAAATTGGAATTCAATTCAGCACAGTCTGCAAGTCAAGCCATTAAAATGTTGTGCTGCTGGTATTAAAGCAGCAACAGATATCCACTAGGGCAGTGATGGTGAACCTTTTTTTGCTCAGGTGCCAAAAGGGCGCCCCCGCGCGCAATAGCACGCGCCCTTGTGTCCACACCCATAATGCAATGCCCTCCCCCCATGCATGCGCACACAACCCCCCCATGCCGGGGCCCCCCCGCACATGCGTGCAGGCCTCACTGAAGCCTCCGGACTCTGTGGATGGCAAAAAACGGGCCCAACGGACCTACCAGAAGTTCGGAAACAAACTTCCAGTAGGCCCGTTGGGCCCATTTTTCACCATCCACAGGCTCCGGAGGCTTACCTGAAGCCTGGGGAGGGCAAAAACGGCCTCCCCCCGACCTCCGGAAGGCCGAAAATCAGCTGGCCAGCACGCACATGCGCGCTGGAGCTGACATAGGGCAATGCCTTGCGTGCCCTCAGATATGGCTCCGTGTGCCACCTGTGGCATGCGTGCCATAGGTTCGCCATCACGGCACTAGGGACTTGGATCAAATTTTACATCAGCCATGAATTATAGCGTGCAGGAAGTCCAGGATTACAATCATCTGTTAAACAACAATCATCTAGTCCCTATTGTACTCATAAGGTCTAGGACTCTGGTTTGATTATATTCTATTGCTTGTGTCTGCATTTTATTGAATTCTAATTTGACACTCTCCTCCAAGGTTCCTACAACTTTAACCCCCTTTTATTTCTTCTGTTAGTAAGATTTAGGTCCAGTATTACGGTCCTTCTAGTTCCCTCCTCTACCTTTTGGATAACAAAGTTGTCTGCTAGGTTGGTCAGGAACCTGTTCGATTTCCCACTTGATGCAGAGTTTGTCTCCCAGTTGATGTCAGGGTAGTTAAAATCCCGCATTGCTACTGTGGTGTGTTTTCTACATATATTTGTTAACTGGTTAGCAAGAAGTTTGTCTATTTCTTCTGTTTGTTTGTTTGGTTGGGTAGCTTGTATACACCTATGGCATTCTATATTTCCTTTTATATTGACCCATATGCATTCAAGGGGGCTTTCATTCTTGGTTTTATGCATTTCTGTAGAGATGTAATGGTCTCTTATGTATATTGCAATTCCAACTCCTCTTCTGTTGGGTCTGTTTGTTTTCAACAGATTATATCCTTCCATCAGTACATTCTAGTCTTGAATTTCATCCCACCATGTTTCGGTAATGGCAACTATATCATAATTGCCTTCATGTATTAGTACTTCAAGCTCACCCTGTTTGTTCCCTAAACTATGAACATTTGTGTATAGTCATCTGAGTCCTTTATTATTGACCCTAGTTATGATTCCTATGTCCCCTACTTTATATCTGAGTTTTTCTTCCTTCCTGTCCCTTTCTATCTCATTATTTGATTGGTTGTCTTGGGGTTTGTGCTTGGAATTAAAGATCCTAAAGATTGTCCTAAAAATCCTAAAGATTGGTCACATTCCTCCGTCTTTTTTAGTTTAAAGCCCTTCTGATAAGTTGAGCCAGTCATTTTCCAAATACATTCTTTCCAGTTCTTCTGAGGTACAGCCCATCCTTTGCCAAAAGCCCTTCATGTAGGTAGTACAGACCCTGGTCTAGGAATCCAAAGTACTCTTGATGGCACCAACCCTTAAGCCAGTGGTTCATTTCTATAATCCTTTGTTCTCTCATTGGATGTTGACTTTTTGTTGGAAGTACAGATGAAAACACCACTTGTACTCCTAATTCCTTAATTTTCTTGCCTAGCTGCTGGTAATCTCTCAATATTGTTTCTAGGTTTATTGTTGTGCCGTTGGTCCCTATGCGAAGGAGAAGACAGGGGTATTAATCTGTAGGGTTGTCACTTATCATTTTAATAAGATCTCGTCCACATCTTTGATTTTTGCTTCAGAGAGACAATATACCTCCCTAGATTGGATGTCCGGTCTACAGATTCCTGCTTTTGTTCCCTTCAGAATTGAAGCTGCACAATAGTCCAGACATGAGATGGCTAGTGCATCAAGGATCATCTGAAGGGCCTCCTTTTCTAGGAATAGGCACAATTGGTGCACCAGTTGGATGTGAAAAAAGAGCTTCTTAGTCACAGAACCACAGGCTCCTGTACAGGAACAGTGGGTCCATTGTCCCTTGTCATTTTACAAGTTCCAAGCTGGCCAAAGACAAGAGACAGGTTTTTCACTTTTTTTTTCTTTTCTCCTTCTATCTTGAAACTTTAGTCCCCTCCTGTGCTGTTTCTTAAATCATAAAGTCTCAAAGAGGTTGGGGTTTTCTTTGGTCGCTCAGTCCTATCTGATTCTTTGAGACCCCATGGACCATAGCACAGCAGCTCCACCTGTCCTCCACTGTTTCCTGGAGTTTGCCCAAATTCATTTTCATTGCATCGATGACACTATGTAACCATCTCATCCACTGCCATCCCCTTCTCCTTTTGCTTTCAACCTTTCCCAACTTCAGGGTCTATTCCAATAAGTCCTTTCCTCTCATTAGGTGGCCAAAGTATTTGAGCTTCAGCTTCACTTTCTGTCCTTCCAAAGAAGAGCCAGGGTTGATTTCCTTTAGGATTCACTGATTGCATGTCCTTGTAGTCCAAGGGACTCTCAAGAGTCTTCTCCAACACCACAAATCGAAAGCATCAATTCTTCAGCCCTCAGCCTTCCTTATGCTCCAAATATCACAGCCATGCATTACTACAGGGAAAACCACAGCTTTGACTGTACGACCTTTATCAGCAAGTTGATGTCTCTGCTTTTTCATATGCTATCTAGGTTAGCCATAGCTTTCCTCCCAAGGAGCAAAGGTCTTTTAATTTCATGGCTGCAGTCACCGTCTGCAGTGATCTTGAAGCCCAAGAAAATAAAATCTGTCACTGCTTCCATTTCTTCCCCTTCTCTTTTGTTCTTTACAGCATCGGACTTTTCTTTCACCACCAGAAACATCCACAGCTGAACATCCTTTTGGCTTTGGCCCATCCACTTTCCTCCATCTCAAGATACTTGTAATTGCTCTCCACTCTTCCCAAATAGCATATTGGACATCTTCTGACCTGATGGACTCATCTTATGGCATCATAGCTTTTGATACTCTTCATGGGAGTTTCTTAGTAAGGATAGTGGAGGGTTGCCATTTCTTTCCCCAGTGGACCACATTGTGTCAGCACTCTTCATTATGTCCATCTTGGGTAGTGCTGCACAGCATACCTCATTGCTTCATTGAGCTGCGCAAGCCTCTTTGACACAAGAAGGTGGTGGTCCCTGAATTAAAGAGTGAGATCCCAGGACTCCTCTTCCAAGCTACTGAGATCATCTAGGGTGTCTTCCCCTTCTTTGGGAGAATCCCGTGAATGACAATGATTCCTCTTTAGCCATCAGGGCAAAAGAGACTCAGAATTCTTAAAAGAGGGCCTATTGAATGGGGATGCCTGACAGAAACCTTGCTTCTGTTGCTGGATACATCTCTGTGGTTGGAGGAATCCCCACTCCCATCCCACCCGACCCCCAGAAAAGTAGGCTCTCTACTCTTTGCCTATTAAAGCTCTGCCCAGAAGCAGCAGAGTGCTGGAGAGGATGATGCAGAAAAAGAAAAGGCATAAGCAGGGTACATCACATCTGTTTAGCACACCAGTCCACTGCACTGGGCCCTTCCCTGGTGTTTTGCGGTAAAATGAACCAATCGCAACAGAGCTTGGCTACATATATTTAGCCAAAGTATGGTGTCCCAAGGGCCAGGTTTCATCTTCCTCCAGCACCCAGAGTATTCCAGCACAGTTCACTCAGCTTAGGAGAACTGAATAGAGGACTTCCATCCCTCCCCAAAAGAAAACAATTTGTCTTTCTTACCCAGGGACTGGAAGAGAGGTTGGCCTCTGAAGCCACTGCAGCCTGCTCCAAGCTTTCCTCTGACTCCTCATCCCAAATGTTGGAAATCATGGGGTCCACATCCTCCATGCTGCTGGTCCTCGAGCCCCCCCAGGACTTTCATCGAATCCTGCAAATGACAGTATCGAGGCTAAATCTAAAGCTCTCTGCATCCCAATAAGACAGCTAAAGCATAGGGACTTCCGGCTGACATCATGGTGAGATCGGATGCGAGGAACGGGTCTCCGTGCTCCCGCGCTGAGTTCTCCCCATTGGAGGGCTCCAAAAGGAGCTAAAGCCACCCTGGAGGGGTGGTGAAGAAAAGAGGGGGCCCCTGTAGGTCACAGAGTCGCATCTCTCCCGTTTGACCCAGGGCTCTTTTCCCTCTCATCCACGACAAGGAGAAGAGACAGCCATCATGGCTGCCATGAAGCTGGGACAGCCGAGGCAACAAAGAAAGTGCAGGAACAGTGTAGATGAACAGTGATTGGAACTGGGTGAGATGATTCCTTTTTTACTTAGAATCTAACCCTAAAAGGAAAAAAAATTCAGGAAAAGAGACTCTTAGAACTATTTGTTAGAGCAGCTAATAACTACTTAGAGAAAAATTCCAGACCCAAAAGAAAGGAACTAAAGGGAGAAAAGTAAAAAAACTTTTAAAACATAGAAAATTGGACTTTTAAACAGGGTAGGCATTGTTTTTGGAAAGGCATTTTAAAGTGCTGGAACTATTTATTTAATAACTGACTTTCCTTCCATAAATCAAATTAAAATTGGATTAAATACTTGTGAGATCTGAGACAACGCTGAAACCTAAGCTGAGGGTGCCACCTACTGATGAATGGAAAATATACCTTACCCCTACAAGTCTGGGAAAAATTTTAATAAGAGAAATAAACATTTATCTGGAGGACTGCAGTAATACCTACTGTTCTATATTTATCTACTTTATGACTACTGGAGGTTCAACTGTGAGAACAAGGAAGATACCTAAGTAAAGTGACTCTTGAATATTAACTTATATGACTAAACCAGTAGTGGGTTCTAAAACCTATTGTTACCGGTTTGTGTGCGTGCTTGCGCGTGCACGCAACGCTTCTGCGCATGCGCAGAAGCATCCCGGGCGGGTAGGTGGGTGAGCGGAACCTCCCACTGCCGCCGCCGCTACCGGTTCGCAGAACCGGGCCGAACCGGGAGCAACCCACCACTGGACTAAACCTATAGAGTGGATGTAAGGAGATATTTGGAAAGCTTCCTGGACTATCTAAATGGAACTGATTGAATAATCCTGGGATATAAAGAACTATGATTATTGTACTCTCTGAGGAGCAATGTTTGGCCTGAATATATGGTTTTTGGACTATTGAACAAGAGTGAGACTTACAAAAACAAGACGAGATGCTCCACCAGGGGGAAATGAGTGGAATTTTAAAAGAAATGGCAATGATGTTCCAAAGTATCAATGACACTGTGACAAAAAAATACAGGGAGATAAAGAATCTAATGCATAGCATAGATGGGAAAATGGAAAATATTCTACAAGGGACAATGAATAAAGATCAAAATGTCCAGGAAAGGGAGGAGACAACAGAAAGAATGGAGGAAAAGATAGAACAGACAAATCAGCAAATAAAGCAAGACAAGAAGAAGAAAACAATAAAGACAATAATGACTGATGAAACAAATCAAGGAAAAAGTATTTTAAGAGATTTAAAAATGGAATTGGAAAAACAGGAAGATACTTTTGAAAAGGAGATAGGGGCTTGGGCAGACACTCTGGAGGCCTGGCAGCATAAGATGGTAGAGATGCAGGGGTGAAATTCAGCAGGTTCTGACAAGTTCTGGAGAACCGGTAACGGAAATTTTTAGTAGTTCGAAGAACCGGCAAATACCACATCTGGCTGGCCCCAGAGTGGGGTGGGAATGGAGATTTTGCAATATCCTTCCCCCATGAGTGGGGAGGGAATGGGGATTTTGCAGTATCCTTCCCCTGGAGTGGAGTGGGAATGGAGATTTTGCAGTATCCTTCCCCTGCCACGCCCACCAAGCCACGCCCACAGAACCGGTAGGGAAAAATTTTGAATTTCACCCCTGTAGAGATGGGAGAAATATTCAGACTAAATAGTAAAGAGGTAGATGTAGATCCAAATGATGTGCCAAAGATCAAAACTAGCCATGGGCCCTTTTTCAAAAGTGGACATGTGGAGGGGCTTTAAGAGGCCTGCCAGCTGGCCCGCCAAGGAGGTTGCCCTGAGTCATTCTTCCTTTAGCAAAAGCCGAGGTAGAGGGTAGAGATGCCTCCCTTCTGCAAAGGTTTCTTCTAGCCTTTCTCTTTAGGGCTTTAGTGCAGCCTTCTTGGGAGCTTCAGAATCCCTCTGCTGAGGACACATACCTTGTCAAAGTGTGAAGGGATGTCTCATCTTCCATCCTGGGGCTCTAAGCAGTCACCTGAAGACCCATCAATACTTGAAAGTAACAATTGTTCATTTGTAGGCATAAATCAAAGTTCTCTGCATGTGGTATAACATTGTCTGGATTCCCAGGAGAGAGGGCTTCATTTGGCCAACAGGAAGAGGCTCAAAATGGCTCTTCCCTAGTATTTCACAGTATTTTCCCTTCCTAGCCGTCAAAATCTTTCCATGAATCCAAGGGGCTCTTCTTGAGTTTGCTAGGCTGGCTGGGTTCTCCCAAGTGAGAATTCCTTCCTTTCCTCCACCCAGTTTTGCGGCATGACCTCCACTGGCCTTGTTGCAAACCATCCTTATCCCTGGAAATGAAGATCTGTTTCCATGACAAGAGTGACTTTGCTGCTCACCACGTTCCTGGGCCTCGTCAGTCCTGACCAAAGGAAGAAGGTGACGTGTCAAAGAACATGCATCTAGCTTAGCGTCTCCTTTCTAAGACCAGCGAGTCAGCCTGCCCATCTTTTTGCCCCTGCAAGCTCCTTCTGGACAGGAAGCCATCTTGGGGAGAGGCTCTTACAGATTCTCTTACAATCCATCAGTGGTGCCCCACCATACCCAGGGTTTAAGGAGAAGGCCGTGGTACCTGTCAGGAGGCACAGGAAGGTCCTCCACGTCACCCTTAATGCAGCAGAAAACCGCCAAACACCTTTTCCAGATGTTCTGTGAAGAGAAGTAGACATGAGCCAGTCAGAAGAGTTGGGAAGCATGACTTTCTCCTCTACTACCAGTTTCTTGGCATCTGAGATGGCCACACTTACTCTGAAAAGCCTTTGTGCTGCCATAACCAAGCTAGGTGTTGGTATTTCACTGCATGAAGTAAGAATGGGCAGCTGTGCACTTGTTGATGGCTTTTCAGGCAAACTCACCTCATTCCCTCGGCAACCAGGGAAACAATGACCACATTCTGAACCTACACAGAGTCACTTCGGACTAGAAGTGGCAGGGCAGCCCAGTGGCTGACTCTCTTGGTGGCCTTTGGGCTCTGCCTTTCATATGGGAAGCTGTTCACAAGAAAGCACAATCATTGTGGCACAAAGCACAGAGGACATAACAGAATCCTCAGGAGGAACGGACTTCTAGTCCAATCCCCTGCCCAAGGCTGGGCTCCCCATACCATCTCAAACAAATGATTGCCCAATCTTTTCTCTAAAATCTCCAGCAATGGAGCACACACAACCCCAGGAAGCAAACTGTTCCACTGCTTAACGGTTCTCACTGTCAGGAAATTCCTCCTTATTTCCAGAATTGGATCTCTCTCTGATGAGCTTCCATCCACTGCTCCATTTCCTTCCCTCAGCTGCTATGGAGAATCAACACACTCTTCCCTGTGGCAGCCCTTCAAATATTGGAAGACTGCCATCATGTCTCCCCCTCCTTATTCTCTTCAAGGGGACCTGGAACCCAACCTGCTTCTCTGCTGGGCCTCTTGGGCGATTTGACCTTCCTTTACCCTTTGGGCCAGCACAGCCTGGCATCTCTTGCTCACCTGTTAGTGGGTCCCAATCCTGTCTGCTCAGAGGAAAATATCCTTTAGTTTTGCTAAAATACATTTTCAGATTGAATACTAGTTGAGCGAAGAAAGGGAATTACACATATGAAACTGAGTCTGTAATATTCAAAGCACATGGAATATTTGTGACTTGATAACTCACAAGTACCAGTTAATTGTTCTCTTTCAGATTTGATTAGTGAGAGCTCAACCTTTAGGCTATGCCCCTCTGGAAGGACTCCATGCTGACAAAGTCAGGAGAACTCCAAGGAGATGTAAGAGCCGAGGTGGCGCAGTGGTTAGAGCGCAGTACTGCAGGCTACTTCAGCTGACTGCTAGCTGCAGTTCGGCGGTTCAAATCTCACCAGGCTCAAGGTTGACTCAGCCTTCCATCCTTCCGAGGTGGGTAAAATGAGGACCCAGATTGTTGGGGGCAATATGCTGACTCTGTGAACCGCTTAGAGAGGGCTGTAAAGCACTGTAAAGTGGTATATAAGTCTAAGTGCTATTGCTATTGCTATGTAAGAGCCTTTGGCCTTCAGCAAAGTAGTTGGCTGGGGAAATTATGGAACCCTTTGGGGTACATTGGTGTCTAATGAGGTTCAATCATTACTAGAACAACTATCTAGGGAAGTGCTTTGTGGTTATAAGAAATAATGTTTTTACCAGAAAGTTAGGTTGATAGAAATACAATTAATAAATAAATCCACTTAAAAAGAGATACCTTCTGAGCCCAATAATTTGTTTTTATAAGAGAAATCTAAAGAAGCATTTCCATTTAAATCAGCATGATTAAGCGTTAATATGCGCTGTTCAAAATAATATTTAGAGCTTATCAAAGCTTGGTTGATCTTATCAAAAGTCACCAAGAAATCCAGGAGGACTAGAATGGATTCACTATTCCCATCCCAAGTCCCCCAGAGGTCATCCACAAAACTACTAAGGCAGTTCCATAACCTGGCCTCAATCCCAACTAAAAAGGGTCCAGATAATCTTCTTCCAGGGCCTTTGTTTTTAATTTGCTATTTTATTAATTTATCAAAATGTAATATACAGAAATACAAAGAAAAATGAAAATAATGGGAAAATAAGAAAGGAAAAGGGGCAGACAGAAAATATAGGCTGGAGGGGAAAAAGAAATAGAAAAGCAGTGACTTCTGACTCCTTTTGGTGCAGAATAATAAGGTAATAACATGAAAACTCAACTTTTTCTTTTATAATATATATACTAGTCATTTTTATAACAACAAGCCTATCTAATCAGCAAAGCCCAAAATCAAAGTTTTACTTTTTTCCCCACCTCCAGCACAAAGTCCAGAATCAGTTTCCAAGTAGAAACAAAATTGTGTTCTTTTCTTTAATCAAGGCAGTCAATTTAGCCATCTCTGCTAACTCCATCAACTTTTGCAGCCATCCATCTATTGTGGGAATCAAAGTGTCCTTCCATTTTTGTGCATAATCTTGCTACCATCAACATATATAACATCAAAGTTCCATTTTTTTGCCAAATTCTTTATCCCTTAAGCCTCAATGAAACGTCTCTGTTTTTATCTTTATATTCACTTTAAGAATCTTCTGTATTACGATGTATTATGAATGATTCTTCAGAACTGAAGAAGCTTCTTGGATGAGTAGTGAAACGTCTCCCTTAAGGAAAAAACCAAAGTCCAGTTGCCTTTTGAATAAGCATCTTTAAGACAGCCATGACCTGGATGATTGAGAATCTCCATAGACAAAACAGTTGTGCATGCCCAGGTGTGCAGTTTCTCTGTAGGGGTGTCAAACTGGCGGCCCGTGAGCCGGATGCGTCATATGCAGGCCACGCCCACTCCAGCTCCACAAAGAGAAAAAATGTCACGAAACTCACGTGATGGCAATGTGACGCGGCAAGTTTGACACCTGTGCTCTAAAGCAACCCAAGGCAGCTGTTCTAATGGTTCAAAGCTTCATTTGCACTCCTGCATGCACTGCAGTGTCTTACCAATATTTTGCACAGCCTTTGTTCCCACAAAAAGTCATGCACCTTTCCTTAACCTGCCTTAAATCTTAAGTAACACGATGGCCCCAAGGAGCATAAGCATCTGCTTCCTATTTGTGAAGTACAGGATAAAGTGGCCGCATGCCTGTCAAGAAATGGTCCGAGTAACCATTATTTGTTTAGCTACAACTAGCTAGGTTCATTCCCTACGCCAAGCATAAAAAACAGGTTTATAAGGCACAAAGGGCTGGAATTTCGCAAGACACTAAGCCAAAACCAAGCAAGCCTCTCCAGGGGGCCCTGCCTCCATGAACCCGGTCAATCAGTGTAACGCAACCCTTGTCCTGCAGAGGGAGTTGCGGCGTCCTGACACTTCCAGAAGAACAAAGGGTCTCGGAGGCCGCAAATTAGAGCCGCTAAGGTTCAAAGAGTAATTACTACTCCTTGCAGAGGGAGAGCAGCGAGAGGCGAAGTCCCCGAGCCCGAACGGAGACGTGAGGAGGTCGAGTGGCTTGCAACTCCGCGGGATTGTATTTTACACGCTTGCTTGAGAGAAAGAGAAGGGGGAGAAAGCATTTGCGCGTGCAAGTGCTTCTTGGGGCCAGGCGCGCGTCACGCCATTCAAGCGGTCTGCTGAACAGCTGCGGTCTGAAAGAGCCACCTGCCGGCAAGGTGGGGAGCGGTCGGGTGGGGAAGGCGGGAAGAAGGCCTCCCTCGCTGGAGGCGTGGAAAAGCTCGGCGCACCACGTGGGCTCCCTTGGAGGAGCCAAGCCGAGCGCGCCCCGAGATCAGGTTCTCAAACACAAGTTTCCTGCTGGGAGCGCAAAAGCTCCTGCGCGCTTGGTGCCAGCCGAGAGAGCGCCGGAGGCGCACGCGTGCCCCCGCTCGCTTGCAAGGTGTCGGGAATCACCGACGGGTGTAAAAGAGCGCGCCTCGCTTGGCGGCTGCTAATACTAGTGTTTTCCCAGTCACAACCTTGGCCGCTGCCGCCGCCTGCAAATTAAACCCCGGAACGCCGAATGCTTCACGGTGATGGAAGGAGCAGTCTGTTTTGGCAGATCGCCACCCTTTCGGTGGCAAAGTTTCCGGGCGTTTTGTTCCTGGTGATGATAGTCTACTTCGCTCCTTGGCTTACGGCTCGATCCTATGGCGCCGTCCTCTTGTCTTTTAGCAATTTCATAGTACTTAAAATGGGCCGAAATGACGCCTTTCCCCGCACGCGTGCAGTTTTCTGAAAAGGAGGAGTTTCAAAGTTTGGAGCGATCTCAATAAAGGAGAATATTTGAAGCTCAGGGTTGAAATGAGGGGTTGGTGCTCTCTGAGCTTGGTTGTTTTCCTGCAGATGTTTCATTACCCCAACCAGGTAACATCGCTTACTAGTGATGTTACCTAGTTTGGGTAATGAAACGTGTGCAAGAAAACAAGTTCACAGAGCACCAAGGACTCCTCATTTGGAGTGATCCTTCATTGGGGAGCTAAAGAGTTTGGAGAGGACGCATCTTTCTATTAAGGCAGCTTTTAAAAGGCAGGTTAGTGTATTTATGACGAGGGATATTCAGGATTACGGTAGTTAAAAGATTACAGTAGATCTCAAGGTTGGAATGGCAAATGAGTTTAAATGCCAATTCCAGGATATAACTTTTTAAATAGAAAAAATCTAACTTAAATGCAGGACGCAATAATATCTAGTATATGAAAATGGTTCCTGGTTCCTTTCTTGGACACTTTCACAGAATTTGGGTGCTCTGCTGTTGATCAAGGAAAACTAAAACCTTTTTCTGAATTTGCACAACCTATTGAACTCGGAGTAACCGTACTTTACTTTACTCTAGTCAATCCACTTAAGTGAATTTTGAGTTAAATTAATTATGGCTTAATATGCCTTTGGAGCAGAACCACAGCTTGTGGTTGGAAACATTTGGGATGTATTCTCTTTAGGATTCCATAGTTTGTAGCCCATGTGTGGCAGCCCACTGGGGTGTGCTTTGGACACCTCTGCTGGAAAGAAGAGGGGTGGTGAAAAGTTATTTTTGCAAACCGTGGTGCCTGTCTGATAATAAAGTTGTTTGGTTTGGCGAGTTATAGCTTTATGCTACCACGGACTGGCGTTAGATCACGGATTTGGGAGAGAATCAAGCAATTGTTCTCTGCCAGAATCAGAATTGTCAAAGAGCAGTGTTCCTTAAAGAAGCAAGCACAAAACCAATCCTTAAATCAAAATGCCGCTTTTATTTTTCTCCATGAAAAGCCAGAGCCGCAAGCATTTCAAAACATAGGAGGGCTAAATAAAGATTTCTCTTCAAGCCTGTTTCCCACTTTTGTTGTTGTTGTTGTTGTTGTTGTTACAAAGGGCATTGCCCTGCAAAAGAAGGAAAGTGGAGCCTCATTCTGAAAGAGAAAGTGGACTTGGAATTTCATCTCCGAAAGTGATGGATCAGAACTGTTCTCATCTGACTCGTCTGCCATGGGCTTTCTGATCCCAAGAGAAGAAACACTCTGATCTGAAAAGTATTGTTGCCAGATGTAAATGTAAGTAATACCCAGATGCCCTTTTTCTTTCCCAGAAATCTTTAATCTCTTTAAATGTTTCTGAGTTTTGAAGAGTCCTGTGGCAGAGAGTCGAATCCTGAAAATGTAATTCTCCGATGTTCTTGTTTTGTGCGATATAAAAAGACAGCCTGTATTCAGCTTGCTGACATTAGAAACTATTGTCATTCACCATGCAAAGTTATTTATTGTAAAAGTACTGTATTGCATTTTACATCTCCCTCACATACAAAATAGTCTTACACTTTGTGTGCACGCAAAAGAAATTATGAACAAGCTTACCAATATGCTGTCTGATTGTTTTGTAACTGACCCTGTCAATTAAGACACTCTGGGCAAGTCTTTTCCCCCATTGAAGCCATTTTGTAAAAGTCCTGAAAGACATGCAACCATATTCCAAGTTTGTCATTCAGTCGTAAACAGCAGGCTATCTCGGAGAAAGAGAGACATCCTAATTCTTAGATATTTTAGTAAATTTTACAAATCAAAGTAAGCTGGTATTTACCGTGTTGTTGATTGGTGTGTCTCTTATGTGTACTAAAAGTTGCAGCCATAAGGTTGGCTTAATTTCAGAAAACAAGATTCATTTTCAAACGGAATGGTCTGTTGATGCTGTAGAAAGTTCTGGACATCTCTAGGACTAAATAGACTTAAAATGTTGGAAAAGAAGTCTTACAGTGTCCTAAATTTTCAGCCAGTATTTTTTCAAAACTTTCAGGTTAGGCATAAAGGGAAGAAGTGGGAAGGGTCCAATTTTTTAATCCCTAGTGGATGGAAAGTAAAACTTTTTGGCAATACAATATTGCAGAGACAAAAAATGTGATTTTAAAAATAGGAAAGGTTCTTTTCTCAGTGAGCATTGTTGATTAATTTGCTGTTATTTTAATGCCCCCAGGAGACTACCCAAGCTACTGCTGACACGAAATCTCCTCTGATACGAACAGGCCTATGTGCAGGGGATGTGGGTCAAAAAAGTCGGGATAGTTTCTGCAACCATGGAAAGCCCTGAACCATTTTGAGTGTGTATTATGTGTGGTGAATATTTAAAAAGGAGCAGGTCTTTGATCTTGTCATGGCTACCATCTTGATTTTTTTTTAAAAATCCCCCCCGCCGCCGCACATACATCCTTGGAATCTAGATACAGAAAGCTATAGAAAGGAGATTTTCTGAACATGCATGCTTGGATTCTTTACAGCTGCGTTTTTCAATCTTTGCAACTGTAAAATGTCTGGATTTCAACTTCCAGAATTCTCTAGTCAACCTGCTGGCTGGAGAATTCCGGAAGTTTAAGTCCAGGCATCTTAAATTTGCCAAGGTTCAGAAACACTCCTTTGGACAAGCAAAAAGACTGTCTATGAAGGTTCTCAGTCATCCAGATCATAGTTGTATCAAAAGTGGTTTTTATTTTTGAAAAGGCAACTGGACTGATTTTTTGAGGAAGAAGACAACATTTCGCTTCCTATCCTGGAAGCTTTGTCAGTTGTATTGGATGGTGAGGGAGATGGAAGGACAGTTATTGACAGTTGAGATTAGTGTGGATGGGTGGGAATGATAGGTTCTGACAGAATGGGGGGGGGGGAATGGAAATATTTCCTTTTTGAGAGCCGTTGTGGTTACTTGGCGTTTTATCTGTGACCTCAGGGTCACCTGAATCAGAAGTGTGGAATCTTCTTGGAATAGCTAAAATGATTGCATTGTAAATTGGGGATAGGTGATGTCTTATCCCTCCGCCTCTGTTGACTATCAGCAGAAGACTATCAAAAACACTATCAGCATGAGAGGCCAAATTATCTGCTGGAGTGGATTTGAATATTGTTCAGAGATTCTAGCTACTGCAAATATGGCTGCCCAGTGTTGACATAGATCAGTAATTGGCAAACTATGGCCCATGAGCCACATGCAGCCTAAATGAGACTTGTAAATGACTGGGTGGGCAACAGATTGACAGCTTCAAGGCCTTGTCCAAGCGCCTAGGGCAAAGGGTGGGGCTAAGGAGTAAGGTGGAGCAGCAGCCTATCAGAGGTCTCCCTGCTGGTGAGCCCGCACCCTCCACTGGCTGCTGCGTGCCTTTGTCTGCAGACATGCCAGCAAAGCCTACAGATCACTTCTCTTATGGGAGACGTACTAATGGAATGTAGCAAATGTATGAGAGGACCTACTTATTTGAAAACTGCTCAAATAAGCAAAAATGAACTTGATTTTTACCCTTTAGGTAAGAATCTGTGGGGCTCCCATCTCTTTCATAGGATGAAGGAATCCCATATAAGAGCAACATAAACTTTTTTTAAAAAAAAATAATGCAATCAAATTTGATATGGTATGAGAATTGTAACTGCTTGACATCATGCTGGCATCAGTCCACATTGCCTCTGCGAGAATCCAGCTGTTTTGGGCTTTCCTGACCCCTTGCCTAGCCAGAAGCTATTCCATTATGCTACTGAACTGTTTTATTCCCAGCTGGTCATAATAAGAGTAAAATAAAGTCACCTTCAAGTGCCTGGTGACTTAGTGTGGACATATTCATGCAGTTTGCTGAGCATGATACAGAAACTCTTTGCCATTGCCACCTTCTGGATTATTATTTTTAACTTTCCATTCTCATAGAGCCTGGGAATTTTCTGATTGTCATCCATCCCTGCACCAGTGTTTATATAATGTTTATAAGTTTATCCATTTAGAAAATCTGAACCACTGACATGTATACAGTTCCAGTTCCTGGGTACTGTTGTCAGTGACATGCGGTGTCTTCCTATGTCTTTAAAATGAACTGGATAGTAGTAATTAAGAGGAAGAGGAATTACTCGCCTTAGATTTTACTTGAAAATGGCTTGAGAACCAGGTTAGTTGATTTGTTTGCTTGCTTTATCTGCTGCATGATAAAAACCTCAGGGACATGGTTAAAGTAACAATTAGGTCAATGTTCATAATAAAAGATTTTCTTTTTCTTATCAATATGTTTTTAAACTTTTTTTTCTTCCACAGTGTTTTCCAATTTTTGAGATAGTGTTAATTTTCCAAAATAATTACTTGACTTAAAGTTGAAATTCTTTTATTTAACACAGCTTGCCAACCAGGGGTGGGTTCCTCCCGGTTCGGACCGGATCTCCCAAACCAGTAGCGACCCGTTGGTGACGTCACTGAAGTGGATCAGCCAGTCCGTGGACGCCGCCATCTTTTTTTTGTGAATTTTTTGCAAATTTTTTACTGTTTGGAAGGTTTTTCCTGTTCTGCTGCTTGAAAAAGGGTCCTCCTGCCTACCCCCGGGTTTATACTGACCTTTATTCCTTCGCCCGAAGCACAGCTGATCAACTCCTCAGCTGTGTTTCGGGCTGATTGCAGCTACTGAGCATGTGCAGAAGCAAAATTGCGTGAGGGAATGCGCACGGGCAAAACATCGCAATGCAAACCGGTGGGGAAGGTAAGTGGAACCCACCCCTGTTGCCAACCTGTCTGCTACCTTTGTCTTGTTTTACTCTGAGCAAATAAAGTTAAGCCATACTTTACTCATACTTAGGGCTATTTTTGTTTTTTAAAAAAACTTTTAAAAAATGGTATGGACTTTGTAACCATGCATTAAATATATTATTTTTAAAGGAGTTATTGTTTTAAAATGCAGATTTTCTGTTACTTCCTGAAACACTATTTAATTGCAAAACTAAATTCCTGTCTATATATTTAAAAACTATCTAGTGGCTTAACACTTCACACCTCAAAAAAGGAACTATATTATATCCAAAAAAGTGAGAGGGGGGAATGAATGAGGATGGGTTTGTATATGATTATATGTATTCTTAAATTGCAATATAATGTCAATGCCTTTGATCCTGATTTTTTTTCTTTGCCACCGGTTCTATTTTAAAAGGATTCCCAGTGTACTGGAAGTAATCACACATTTAATGTAAAGTGTGACTGGACTCTCTAAACTGAAGAGTTAAAAGAATGAACTGAAAAACAGTGGCTTCTGCTTTGAAAACTTTGGACAAAGATGGAATGAACACCACTTTAATCCCTAAAATCAGCATCCTAGATAAATTACAGGAGCAATTTAATGCAAGGATTGCCAATGACCTCCCCCTCCCATCTTTTTTTTTTCTTTTAATCCTGCCTTATTCCAAAGCCTTCCCAGAGAGGTAATGTGTGAAGGAATGTGCCAGGAGCTATCCAGCAGGCGAGGCCAATCTTCCAGCTGGATCCTCAGCAGGTCCATATGGGCTTACAAACACATGCTGGAGGAAAAAAAAAGAGAGAGAAAGAAACCCTCTAGTCTAAATAGTTTGCTTATGAGGCTAAACACTACAAGGCAGTCTCATGAATGAAAATTTACATGAGTAGAATAGGCAATTTATTTATTTATTTATTTATTTATTTTATTTTATTTATTTATTTATTTGTCAAACATGTACAAGATAGCAGGTATAGGTATAATCATAAACATAATCAAAGTGAATACAGATAGATGAAGACAGTAGGACAGGGACGGTAGGCACGCTGGTGCGCTTATGCACGCCCCTTACAGACCTCTTAGGAATGGGGTGAGGTCGACAGTAGACAGTCTAAGGTTAAAGTTTTTTG
>QLTV01003690.1:1326078-1344525 GCA_003457575.1 Thermophis baileyi | reverse complement strand
GTCTCGTGTTGTTTGTTAATAGTTGATCTAGTCATAGATTAGTAATAGCTTTGTATAGGGTTGAATGTATGGGTTCAGTTGTAGATTCATTTAGTGTCCAGTTAATATGAGGTAGGTTGAGATCACCAAGAAAAATAAGAGGGTGTGGGTAGGAGGCTGCCCACGTTAGTAGTGAGGTTAACTTGTTCGCATGTGTGATGTCGTAATCGGGGGCTCTGTAACATAGTAGAAAGCGAAGTGTGGTATTTAAGGACAGTTCGCAGACTATGGTTTCTGGTAGAGCGAGATCATTTGAATGTATGGGTTCAGTTGTACATTCATTTAGTGTCCAGTTAATATGAGGTAGGTTGAGATCACCAAGAAAAATAAGAGGGTGTGGGTAGGAGGCTGCCCACGTTAGTAGTGAGGTTAACTTGTTCGCATGTGTGATGTCGTAATCGGGGGCTCTGTAACATAGTAGAAAGCGAAGTGTGGTATTTAAGGACAGTTCGCAGACTATGGTTTCTGGTAGAGCGAGATCATGTTTAACTTGAATATTTTTTAGGTTTAGTGATTTTTTATAGAAGATGGCAACTCCACCTCCTCTGCATTCTCAAGCTGCCCCTTCACCTTCTATAGCTTGTGGTTGGGGCAGGCATGTTGATAAGTGGCATTGCCAGCTTCTGGCAACCTAGCTATATAGCCTCAAAATTGCAGAAGGATGGTTGGAGTGTAGGGTAGACATTTCAGGTGTCCATCAATCCATGGCCTTAAAACATGAGATGCAGAAATCTTTCAAGAGGTTTTGGAGGCCTGGGCTTCTTATCCGTTTATTGGCAAAGAAATATTTGAATTACTGGCAGCTGAAGAGCCACCATCCTTCCCCACCCCACCCCACCCTACCCTTTTGTTGGCTTATCGGATGCTGTTTCCAGATCAGTAAAAATCTGAATGATGAATGAAAAATCTGAAATGATTAAAGGCCTGGAGACAAAAAACACATGAAGAACGGTTGCAGGAACTGGGTATAGCTAGTTTAGAGAAAAGAAGGATTAGGGGTGACATGATAGCAGTATTCCAGTATTTGAGGGGCTGCCGCAAAGAAGAAGGGGTCAACTTATTTCCCAAAGCACCAGAAGGCAAGGCAAGACAAGAAACAATGGATGCAAACTAATCAAGGAGAGCAACCTGGAATTAAGGAGAAACTTCCTAACAGTGAGAACAATTAACCAGTGGAACAACTTGCCTGCAGACGTTGTGGGTGCTTCATCACTGTCTGAAATGGTAGGGTCTCCTGCTTGAGCAGGAGGCTGGACTAGAAGACCTCCAAGATCCCTTCCAGCTCTAATTCTTCTTTGATTCTTTGGTGTATATTGTTCTCATCTTCACTGCCAATGCTACTTCACATACACTTACCCCAACCTAGCAAAGAAAGATCCAGCAATTATCCCACAAGGCAATAAACAAAGCAAGATTTTAGCACACCAAATAACACTTTGTACCAGTGATAATTTCCTCATGGTGACTCACTTTATGGCCATTGTAAAATTGACTTGGATCATGTGGTGCCCTGCTTAATAACCAGAATGATGGTAGAAATTCCGGGCTCAATTGTGGTTAAGTGAGAATTACCTGAATTTTAACACAGTAGCACATCATCATCCTAGATTTGGAAGAATATAAATAATACTGGAATTGGAGTAAAAAACATCAAAAGCATAAAAGCAGCAAAAAGGCCATACAGGGCTGTAGTTTGAACCACTGGAAGGGCATTAGGTTGGCATCCTGTAAAATACAGCCTGCTTTTCAGCCTGCATCCAAACAAGTGGGTATCACTCGTGCACTCCAAAATCCTTGAATACCTAAAATCCAGCAACAACTGCTGTATTGACAGGTGTAGCCCAGAAGTAACAACTCTGCTTCTACCTGGAAGAACACTGACATGGAACGAGGGGAGGCCAATATTTATTGGATTATTGTAGGTGCAAAAAAAAAGCTACAATCCCCTATTTCGGGAATGGATTGATGCGCATATGAACCTATGTATCCATTGGAACCAAAACAGTAACTTCTTTCAAAACCCTGGATATATACCTCCTAATCTAACATTTTCACCCTTATCCTACCCCAGTGTTTCTCAACCGTGACAGCTCTAAAATGTGTGAACTTCAACTCCCAGAATTTTAAATGTGTTAAGTCTACGTATCTTAAAGAGTTGCCAAAGCTGAGAAATACTGTCTTACACTATACATTAGTGGTGGAACCCAAGTGAGTAAGGAATGTGCTCCAGAGAACCAAAGCCTAAGAAATATTGTCAAGAGTCCATTACCGTACAATTGTCTCTATGCATGTGCTTTTGAGTCGGACTCATGATGTTATTATTGTGAGACAGTTTTCTGGGCAACATTTCAGAACTGATTTGTCTTTGCCTGCTTCCTACCGTCCTAGGTTGCCTTTAACCACACCAAAATGGATCTCCCCATGTGATTACTTGGTTAAAAAGATGTTAAAGGGTAAAAGAATATAATAGGAATTGCTTTTTTGTGTACTTGTGCAAAGAAAATTCCACACTGGGGGAATTCCTTCTGGGGGAAGGAATTATTATTTTATATTAGGTTGAATTCTGCAAAAACTGCATAAATAGTCAGCTAAAAGAAACCTAGCAAATAGCCATGCTCTCCACTTCTCAGAAGCTGGCCTTTTACATCTCGTATAGCAAGAGGGAACAGACGGATGGGCTTGCAGGTCTGTATGAAGCCCTTTGACTGCTTGACATGAGCCTCGCAATATTTTAAAAACAAAGATGGTCTGAGAGATTTTGATGGAAATGGCAGCTTTACAACAGTGAAATGTTTCGTTGAAACACACAATATGCAAGCATACTCCTCCATAAAAGTCTGCTGCCTCAGTCAGCCTCATAAAAGTACCTACAGGGGCATAAATAAGGAATAACGCAGGCGGATTGAAACAGAAATTTATTCTTTAAAAAAAGGTATGAAAGCAAAAAATATATATGCTTAGCATCATCAAGGAGTATCCCAACCTTGGCAACTTTAAGCTTCTGAACTTCAACTTCCAGAATTCCCCATCCTGGCTGAGGAATTCTGGGAGTTGAAGTCCATAAGTCTTAAAGTTGCCAAGGTTGGATACCTCTGATCTCAGGTTTAAGACTCACAGTTGACCCCAAAAGAGCAAAGTCAAGTGCTTAAGTGGCTGTCTCATAAATGAAGATAAAAATGGGTAGTTTAATACTATGCTGTAGTGCTAGGAATGAAGGAAAAACAGTGACACAAGTGAAGTCCAGACTACAGCATCCCAGCTGTTCAGTTCAACAGGCTGGTGTGAGCATTACTCTTTAAAAGTAATCTTTTTCTTCCCTCAGGATATTCAGAACAATTCAAAGTTTCTGCCCTGGTATTCAAGCTCACTGAGATTGGCTGTTCCAATCAAAGGCCCTCTTTTCTCACTCCCAAGACCATGATTTCTTATACAGTACTAGCAGGAGGGGGGAAAATGCAGTTGCCTAAAGGCAGAGAAGCATTGCATGGACGTTAAACTTCTGAAATAAAGAATAAGCACTCAAAACTGACTTTCCCTTAGCTTTTATTCAATATCTATTGACATGTATAACTGCCTCATGGCCTTTTATTTAAAAAAAATTAAGTAATCCAGGGATAAACAGATCTCTGGTCTTTAAAATCCCCTCTACTGGGTGTGGAATAGGCTTTCATCCAATTATTTAGCAAAATGACACCAATTGGTGTCAAAGATGGGCAAAGTAAAATGTGGCCTATCAAATGTTAATGCAAACAGTGCTAAATACAGGTATCAAGTACTGTTTCATTTATACATGAGGTGATTTTGAAATGAAATGGAAAATTGGAAATCACATGGAAAAACGGGTCACCAAAGACCCCAAATTATATATCTATGTATTTCTTCCTTGCTTACAGTAAATCCAGAATTCTTAATCTAGCATCTTTTGTTTAGAAGTCAGAAAGAGAAAATTTAAGTAATATGATTCAGCTTGTCCTTAATATCCGGCTGTTGAGCTTCACTCATGTATGAAATTATGAAAAAAGATTATTTAGTGAAGGGGTCAATGTCAAAAACATAAAAATATGGGGCAGAATATAGATCTTTTGCCTTCTTCAGATTCCAGGGATTAACCAAATGTGTAGTGGTGGATCTCAATGTTGTCTTCCCCATCAATAGAGACCAGAACTGGAGAAGGTATGGCAGAAATCTCTCCCTGCTACCATTCTTATTCCACATCTAAAGACAGATGCCTTGTGGTTAGATGGCAGTGGTTTTACCAATGCACCATTGGGTGCTGAATAAATGTTCAGAGCAATCAAACTGGTCAGAATCAAAGAGAATTCAGTCTCATACTTCTCATAGTCTAGGCTAGCTGAAATGTGCTATGCAAAAATGGTAGCTAAAGTCTTGTTCAGCTCCTGGTGATTTCAGGGAAATATCCATGTAGAAATGGTTTTTTTTTCCTGGCAGCAAGCCAGAATGACTTACCAAAGCTTACCCTGATCAATGGCCCTTCAAAGTAGGCCAGGTTAGGAAACCAAAAGCAAACATACTGAAGTACTGTTGTCCAAGTTGTAGCTCTTCCTCCTGTCTCAAGATTATTCTCTCAGCCTATTATACTGTAAGCCCTGGTAGTCTCTCATCCATGTATAAAACAGATCCAAATTTGATTAGCTTTTTCAAGGTTTACTTGCCATTTCAATTAAAAATAAGCAAATGCAAATATTTTAAATGGGACGAAATGTGCTTCAGGTCCTGTAGAGAAAGAACATAGGGCTTTTCTGGGTGAAGAAGCACTAAACTTTTCATGTCCATGTATTTGTTAATCATATTATTAGCACACTGAGAGCCAAATTGTTTCCATTGTTTAATAGCAGGTTTTTAAAATGCTGAATTCAAATGCAAGGCATACCATCTTCTAAGTATTTTACAGTAATTTTTAAATACATTTTCACATTTATGTATGCTATAAAGCCTACACTGTAATTACTGTGAGACTGTTGACAAGAGTACCAAAGGCATTTCACAAAAAAATCTTGGACTAAAAAGCATCAAGACATTTGTTCAGCCCAATCATACAAAAGACATCAGTGATTTTACCAGCATGCATTAAAAAAAACCCTCTCATAAACATCTGAAGCACATTGGCTGCTGGTGTCCAACTCAAGTATTTTTCCAAGTATGTACAGTACAAACCAAGTTCAAAATAATGCTACAAGGACATTTTAATACACTTTTTGGACATTCTTGTTTTAATCTTCTGGAATAGAAGATCTAGAATGTAAACTGCCCTAAATGATAAGACAAATAGTTGTTATTCTTTTTTAAAAAATCCGTGTTTTCTGCTTCATTTTTGACCTGGATAAAAAAAATTTAGTACCGTAGTTTATAAAAAGATTACAAATGTTAGCCTCAAAATGCTTATGAAAAATATTAACCAAAGAAATGGAGGCAGCTTGATTGAGACGAGGGTAGGCCACTGACTGTGCATTATAGGCTGTTAGGTGATTAGGGAAAAGGAGATTTCCCTGCAATTCTCACCAACCTTCTTGGCAGGTGAGCTGTAATCCTTGTCTTGTCTTTTTTAATCTCAGATAAGATTCCAAATAATACTCATTTTCAAAATTGTGCATAAAAAGTGGCTCAAAGTTACATTGCATATGAATTTTGGTCTCAAAAGATTTCATTGCTCTGCAAAAAATCCAGCAGAGGTATCTACAAATCGTTTCATGTCCAAAAATCTTAAAATTGAGTATGAAAAATTGGTGGAAAATATATAAATTAGCTTGTGATGCAAGCCAAGTGCGAACACTTAAGAATTTGTGCTTTCAAATCAGGTCATTAGTATATCTAAAATTAACAAGTGCCAATATCAGAAAAAGTATACATCCCACAAACCCTAAATAAAAATATTTGTAAATTGAAAGATTGAAAGAGCATATTTTTGTCAAATAAGAAAATATCAGTTCAGTCATAAGGAAGCAATATGAAACATACAGACCAAACATACATATTGTGAAGCCTCTCCCATTGCTATTTAAAAGTGCCCAACTTTGGATGAACCATACTCTAAAATCTGGTTCTTACGTATTGCCACTATGAGAAAAAAAAAGAGAAAATACTTGGACAAGTTTTTATGTTAGGCATTATTTTCTTAAATAAAAAAATATAATAAAAATGAGTAAACTCACAGCATTTGATCACAGTATTTTTATCATTCTTTGATGTTCTATGATGCTTTGTGTTGTTTGTATTTTGATTTTAAATGTGTTTAGCTTCCCAGTCACTATAGTGAGATGGTCGGCCATCTAAACTGAATAAATTTAATTAGAAAAAAAATTGACATGATGCATCTTATTCAACTATGAATTTTAGTTTAAAAAACATAGCCAACTTCGGAAGCTACACAGACCATAGGGCAGGAATAAGTCAAGCTTTCTCTAATCTGGTACCCTTAGGGCTGTGGTGGCTAGAAAGTATGGGAACTGTTATCCTAAAATGTCCAAATGACAGCAGGATGGGAACTGTTGCAGTAAACAATAGGAGCAGTTCATGGGCAATATAAGAGCTTGTTTGCCCTGAAAACTTCTCTGAAGGACCAGTGCAGCTATCCTCTTGCCACAGAAATTACCTCATGCACAATTGTCATTTCACATCATTGGGAAAGAGAAATACTACATTTTTATGGGCACACACAAACAAGCCATTTTGGCTGTCCTCGGCACTTTTGAGGTTCTCACTGAGTTTTCTTTCCATGTTTCTTTTGGACTGCCTCACTCTTCTCTCCATCAAGAAGACAGTCACAGGGTGAGGAGATGCCATTTAAGGGTCCTTTGATCTCATCCACAGCGTGTGAATCAGTTGGCTTCTGGCCAAAAAAGAGGCGAGCCAGTGTTTCCTCCAGGGAAGCAAATGGAGAAGTTGTGCATCCTGTCACCATCATGTTTATCTGCAAGAAAACACACAGCAAGTGCATCAGCTCTGCAACTAAAACTGGATAAACTCAGCCTAAATAATACCTTTCCGACAACTCAATGCAAACCTTTGGGCCAATTGAAGTGACCTGTGTATTTATTATAATACTTTTACCCCCACTTTTCTTGAAATTCAGCAGTTTGCTTTTAATAAACAAGGTGGGGAAAGCACCGAGAGCACAGTTCTGGAATTCTTTCCCATCTTTTTTTAGCAGCACTAACCACAGAGAGACGACTATTTTCTCCTGTGTTAACAAAGTAATGTGTGTGGTTGTATGTCTTTGCTCTCCCCTTGTGTTGCACATGTATTGGGTGGACACTGGAAAGCACATTGAATACATTCCACTCTGGATCACTTGATTAGGAAACAGACAAAAGGAAGGTTTAGATTAAAGCAATCAGCAACATTTTGAGCCACTGCCCGCTTGCCTCTCCCATAATGATTCATTGGGCAAATTAATTCTGGAATAATTTTCCCTGAGTTCTCAAGTCATCTTTTCAAATGTGATTTTTCTTTTGGCAGTTTCTTCCTCCGTACTAAATTGGGGCCCATTCTGTTTGGTTTTCTAAAATTTATCCTGCTGATAGGCAGAGTTCTGAATCCCTTGATATAACCTCTTTTCAACATTCTGTTGAGCTGGTGGAATGAATGAAGAGGCAGACCTGCTAATGATACATTCTGGTTTTGAAGGTTTTTCTTCCCAGGGAGGAATTTTAAACATTTCCCTATTAGTTCTGCCTTCCCAAGGAAAAGAAGATAAATAACCATGGGGGGGGGGAGAGAGAGAGAGAGATGGAACTGATTCTGGCAAAAGGAAATATGGATTAAATGGGTTCTGTCCAAGTTTGGCTTGTGGTCAAGTGGTCAATCGTTATAGTATGGTCCAATACAAAAGTAAAGTACATTTACAGATGGGCACTGTTCATACATACTGAAAAGCTAGCCAAATCCATAGCAGATATTGTCACTGGGATCCCAGTTGTGCTCATAAATACTAAGCCAAGATATGAGCCATCACATGAATTGTCATTAGGAGAAAATATAGTTGGTTTGGCAGTGAACAGAAATACTGTGCAATAATCATACAATACATCTGTGAACCACTCCTTAGAATGCTAAATTGTCTCAAATTAAAGTTATGGAAGTGATGATTTTCTCACACGTTCCTGACTGGTTTCCCTTTTATTCTTTAAATCCTGATAGAAGACAGATGTGGAAAATATATGTGAACCAGAAAGATGACAGCTATAGTTCAACACATCTGGAGGGTACCGGACTGAAAAAGGCCGACATATATAATCAAAGCTGGAAAGGATCATATTAGTATTATTTAATGTTCAAACTATCATATCTGCCATATGAATGTGCCTAATAGATGTTATCATTGTAACATGATAAAAACATGTTGAACACACATCCATAGAAACCATAAACCAGAAAAGCTTACCTTTGTGACCACCAAAAACATGGTGTAAAGTAACATGAGATTGTGCTTTGTTATTGGAAGATAAAAGTTGCACTGCATTGTGAAGAGCACTGCTCCTATCAAACTTACTTTCACGGGACTGGGGGGGAAAAAGGAACATATAAAAGGCAAGGTGTATTTTTTAATTCTCTATTCTCAAAATACATATTCACTCATCATTGCTGTTAACACTAAGGCTCATTAACAGGGCTTCCTTCAGACATTTAATCGGTTAACTTGTTTATCGGGACCAATGCTCATTTGCTGGCTGGCAATTCAAAATGTGTTTGTTGAATTTTTAATGCAGCAAGGAGTTAAGCCCAACTGATCTCAATAACACTTAATGCCCAAGAAGATACGTTATTACCATCTAAGACTCTTGGTTCTCTTATGCTATACTATTAAGAAATAGAAGAAGAAGAAAGGAAATTCAGCATGGACCTCTCTTCTAAAACAACTGAGGTTGTTTTAATTTCTCTTCAGGTTTTTTTTAAACCTTCTATTAAAATGTAGAGTATTAGATAATATGCATTCTACTTGTGAGACTCCTATACTACACCAGGCAATAGAACATGTTTAAAGTGACGCATCAGTTGGATAGAATTAAATTTAATAATTAAAAACATAAATTAAAAATAGAAACAGAAAGAAAAAAAATCCTAAAGGAATGATAAAACAACTTATTTATGGAATCTTCTCTTGCAGATTAAGCTAAGGAGGTAAATGAATTACTGGGAAGCAGATGTGCTAAAAGGCCTGCTTCTTGTGGTGCTAATCAGGTTTTCCAGATACGTAGGAACTAGAAAAAGATATCTTAAAACGGGAGTCTCCAACTCCCGGTTCGTGGATTGACACCGGTCTGCGGCATGCCAGCAACTAAGCTGCGCAAAGAAGCGAAGCCCCATCTGCAGGATGCAGGCAGTACACAAAACTACGCTCCCTCTGGTCCACGGAAAAAACTTTCTCCACGGAACCAGTTCTTGGTGCCCAAAAGATCGGGGGCCACTGTCTTAAAACATACAAAAGGACTCACTTGCTGAGATATCCTAGACTTTTTTTTACATCAGAAGTGTGCAATCTGTCTCAATGATTGTATATGATGTTGAGTTTGGTTTCTATTTACTTCATCACGCCGTGCTTTGGAGTAGGAATAGGGAATTAACATTCAGCAGCCCCAAGCTATGTTGAACCATGCTAAGTTCTGTGGCTCTGCCACATCTTAAACAACAAGGCTCAAATCCATGGTTTAGAATTACATTTTAATCAGCACTAAACTGCTATGTTCTGTATCTACATAAGGTAAAATTCTTTTTAAAATCCTATTAAATTTGTTGTGTTTATTAGAATTACAGTATATAGCTGCCCAACTCACATAACTGCTACTCTAAGCCATCTACATCAAATAGCACATACACGCATACTAACAATATTGCAAGTTAAAAAAAACACATCAACAAAAAAGGAAATCCATAAAACAATGTCTTGATTCCATAACACTGCAACAAAATGAGCTCTTTATAAATATTTCTTTTTTCATCAGCTTTACATTGCTGCTTGTAAATATTTAAAGCTGTTTTTTCTTGGCCAGCATATATTTTTAAAACAGAAAAAAAACCCACACATCTGTGGTGAATTAAACTGACAGAAATTATAATTTTCATCATAGCTGAAGGATTTAGCTCATACGCCCAAGCATACCATCTTCTTTTCTTCCTCTACCTGAGCAAAGCTTATTTCTGGCAACAAATCTGCTTGAATTTCTCCATTTCTCTCTTGTCATTCTTTATTACCAAGGATAGTACCATGGAAGCAGGGTGCCTAAGTGCTTCAATGCCCCTGCTGCTTTTATCACACTGGAAGTCACAGCCCTGTTTTCAAAATAATCATTTCCACAAAAAAGCTCGTCAGGAAGTCAGACAGGCAGGGCAAGGGGACCTTAAAATGCCCACCGTGAGTTCATTTACCTCTTCCAGCAGTAGGCCGTGGCCGGCCAGTCAGTTACAGCTCTGACTTCCTATGGCAGAAATAAAAGTGGAAGCAATTTAATGTTCTCAATTTAGCTTCTGCGAGGCCAAGCTGGATGCTGCAACTCAAGCAGTATGCCCTGTGTGCTAGGAATGGGTTTCTCACAGCACATTAATATCACTCCTGTAAAAGTTAGAAGGAGCCATTTAGACACTGAGTCCAACTCCCAGCTCTGAACAAGAATTGAAAATCAAGTATCTGTGACCACTGGCTCTCCCGCCTCTCATCCAAAGAGATGGAGTCCACCATTTCTCTGGGTAACAGCTTCTACTGTTAAATTGTTCTTACTATTAACCTTACGTTAGAATATACCTTCCTGTGACTTAAATCCATTATAGAGTTGGCCTTCCAGACAGCTGCAGTTGCTTCTTCCTTTACTTAAAATTTTTCTTTTAATTGTACTCAGAATCATTGAGATTTGAAATTCAATAGAATAAAGTAAAATAAATAAGACTACAGTACAATATTTCCCCCTCAGTCTTCTCAAGGCTGTACATTCAATCCAGATCCTTCAATCCTTCTTCACTGAACTTAGTTTCAGATAAGGTTCTTGGATCATCACTTCTTAGACCCTATTTCAGTCCAATACCCTGTCCAAGGAGTCCTTACATCATCCTGGACAAATGATTGTCTAACCTGAAAATCTTCAATGATGGAAAACCCACAGCTCTAGGAAGCAAGCTATTCCATTGATTAATCGTTCTCACTGTCAGGAAATTCCTCCTTATTTCCAAGTTGAATCTACCTCTGATGTGCTTCTTGTCCTCAGGTGCTATGGGGAATAAATCAAATCTAATGATCACTAGATCAGCTAGTTGGCAGATTAACGATCTGTTCTGGAGAAATTGTGCAGATATGCCCAATATCTCTCATGAATATCAGAATCCCTTTCTTGAACTCTGACTCTTTAAAAAAACCATATGGGCTTCTGGACTGCACAAATCCAAGCAACTATTATGTTGCAATTAAGAGAGTAGTTGTTAGAATGATGGATCATTAGTCCTTTGGAGAAAAAGAATAAAAGAACTTGATTGGATAGAGTATTCAGACCTTACCATGCCACTCTGATTCGCATTCTGAATGGCAACTGGTAGTGGGTTTTCCCAATATTGGTAATTTTAAAATTTTCAGTCAGGGGAAACTATGAATTATTGCTCTTACAGCATCTTATGTATTATCAGGCCAAAACCCAAGAATGAGAGATGTGGCAATTCTTCCAAGTTAAGTTCTTTATTGTTTCATACCTATAGACAAAAGACCTTGCCAGACTGAGGACTCTACTATCTGCATACACAGTATACTCTGAGAACTATTAGGGAAGGGCTGTCTTCACCCTCTTTCTCTCATATAGGATATCTGAGCTGAGTTGCCTGTTGCTCCCCTGGACTGCACCCCCTCCCTCCTGGGGATCCACTTCCTCACTACATGCCATCTCACATACAAACTCTGCAGACAGCAGCACAGCATGCCCTGTCCCAAATGCCAGTGAAGGACATACTTTGAGTGCGGTGTAGTTTACGTCAACATCGAATTGGAGGAAAGCACAGCAAAGCAGCTGTGAATGCACTTCTTAAATTTCATGTTCTTGTTTTCTTCCCATTTCTCTAACTCAGCTCATTATTAATTTTATTTTGGAAGCATGAGTCATCCTATCCAATTTTGTATCACCCACAGAACTGATTAGCTTTCCTTCCACCTCTTTAGACAAGTCATTATAATAGTAACAAGGAATATAAGACCCAATGGTGAACCTTGTGGCCTCTCATTTGATATTCTAGTTTGATGAGGAAGCATTGCTAAGCAGGCTTCAAGTACAATTCCTAAGCCAGCTATATTGATCCAGTTAATTGTCATGCCAAATGTCTACGGCATTCTCTCATTTAAAATTGTTACCCAATATAAAAATAAAATACGGTGAGTCTAGCCAAGTAGTGTATAGATCACTGGATGCTTTTTCTTCTTTTGAAGATATTAATGGAAAATATTTCCTCTTCTCCTATCAGCTGGCATTTCACCCATTCTCCAGTTTCTTATAATGCAATTTGTCAGGCCCTGAAGATTTATACTGATTCAAAGTAAATTCACAGAGTACAGAATGACAAGAGTTGGAAGGGACCTTGGAGGTCTTCTAGTCCAACCCCCTGCTTAGGCAGGGAGCCCTATACCATTTCAGACAAATGGTTGTCCAATCTCCTCTTTAAAACTTCCAGTGTTGGAGCATTCACAACTTCTGGAGGCAAGTTGTTCCACTGATTAATTGTTCTAACTGTCAGGAAATTTCTCCTTAGTTCTAGTTTGCTTCTCTCCTTAATTAGTTTCCATCCATTGCTTTTTATCTTGCCTTCAGGTGCTTTGGAGAATAGGTGACTCCCTCTTCTTTATGGCAACCCCTTAGATATTGGAACACTATCATGTCACCCCTAGTCCTTCTTTTCATTAAACTAGATGTACCCAATTCCAGCAACCATTCTTTTTTAGCCTCCAGTCCCCTAATCATCTTTGTTGCTCTGCTCTGCACTCTTTCTAGAGTCTCAACATCCCTTTTACATTGTGGCGATCAAAACTGGATGCAGTATTCCAAGTGTGGTTTAACCAAGGATTATGAAGTGGTATTAACACTTCACATGATCTTTATGTTATCCTTCTGTTAATGCAGTTTAGGACTGTGTTGGCTTTTTTGGCAGCTGCACCACACTGCTGGCTCATATTTAAGTGATTGTCCCCTAGGATTCCAAGATCCCAATAAATATTTCCTCACCAGTATTCTGTCAATCTTTTTCTTCTTCTCTACCCAACTCTTCACAATTGTCTAGTGAAACAAGAACACTCATACATGAGTCAAACAAGGAATTGTTCAGACTTTTCTTAATTATTAATTTATTAGCCAGCTGGGTGACTGGGCCAGTCTCTCTTAATCATCAACATACAACCATTTGTTTAGCAACCTTTGGAAGTTACAACAGCACTGAAAAAACAAACTCACAACCAATCCTCACACTTACAACCATTGCAGCATTCCCCGCGGTCACATGATCAAAATTTGGGCACTTGGCAACTGGCATATATTTACTAAAGTTGCAGTATCCCAGGATCATGTGGTCACCTTTGCAATCTTCCCAGCCAGCTCAGCAAAGTCAATGGGGGAAGCTAAAATCGCTTAATGACTGCATGATTCACTTAACTGCAGTGATTCACTTAACAACCATAGGGGAAAAAAATGGGTGAGACTCGATTAACAACCACTTTTCTTAGCGACAGAAATTCAGGTCCCAGTTGTGGTCATAATTCGAGACTATCTCCATCATCAAGTTCTTTTTAAATTTCTGAGCAGGAATAGATACTTTTAACTCCTCCTCCTTCCTTTCTATTGCTTCTGTTCCTTTGATCAAATTGTGTCCTTCAGCTGCAATCCTGGTACTCATCCCACCAGGACTCATACCTATGGAATCACATTTCCTATAGTAAGAATTATGTTCATCTTGTGTATCTTCCACACTCCGAGCATTAATGTACAAAGAACATTAACTTTTATGTTCTGAATTATATTTCATTGAGTGGTTTAATAGGTCCCATCATAGCAGCATTCCCATTTCCTTCAAATCTTTATTGGAGGTCTATAGTAAAGGGTTTTGGTGAGATGCAATCCGTTTTGTGCCAGCAATCCATCATCCAGATAATTCAGACCATGGTACCAGTAACCAGATGGCTCCCATCTGCATAATTTCCAAAGCTAGTCATACTCCGGCAGTATTCTCCCCCCCCCCTTTCTAGCTTTTTTCATAAAGTATGAAAACATCTCCGGGGTGCCCAGTTTTTGAATCCTCTTCCTAGAGCTTCAAAGTCATGCTGATACAGTTGTAGCTGCTCTTGACAGTGCAATTTGTTCTCCAAATGGATTAGCAGGGAGGAATAATTAATAATTATTAGCGCAATTAGAGCAATTCATTGATCGAATCTTCATATATTTTCTTCAAACAAAATTATGCTCTTGCACTTGTTGCAAATATATGGAGTGGTGTGGTGGCCTAGAGATGGAGCTCTTGCCCCACAATCAGGAGGCTGTGAGTACGATCCTAGGTAGAGGCAGATATTTCTCTCTCTGGGCACAATGAGAATATATCTGCTGAACAAAACTCCGCATTGGCGACAGGAGGGGCATCCGGCCAATAAAACACTCTGCTAGCTCCATTCAGTTGCCCAGACTCCAACCCGCAAGGGATTATGGGATTGTTAAATGAAGATGACTTGTTGCAAATATATGCCAATTTTTATTTCAAGGTAATACACTAACATGATACAAGCATTCTAGGTCATGCCTGTAAACCACGGGCATTCGTCTTCACTTGTTTATTAAGGCACCACCAAATAGGATGATTTTTTTTCCCTTGCTCTCTTCTGAAGTTAGCTAAGCATCAGCCTTCAACTTAGAAGGAAAAGAGATTTGAGATTAAAGATTCCTTCTTAAATTTCCCTGCTGAACTCTGCTGCCAAGTTCCTCTTAGCTTATTTGGTAAAGTCTTATTCTCAATTGTTCTTAATATTGTTTTGAAGATGGACCTTCTCCATCTCCATCACTACAAAGCAAGATGCTGGTGAATGGCAAAGATAAAGCCGGACTACTAAAAAGCATGGGCCTTGACAAGATGTTCAGAATTGAAGGACAGATCATCTTCGCCACCCATTGCAATTCTTACTCCAAAGTGAAACTTACATACATATTTCACCAATATGATGGATTGAAGGATGTTATTCCTTATACAAAAACGATCTCCATGCTGTCCATCAACAAAGTGGGTCCAAAGGAAGACTGTATTGTTCCAATAATCTTTTCCTTGCAGACTCCCCGCCAACACCTCCTTGAAACGAAATCACTGACATATAGGAGCAGCTTAACACTAAACTCCAAAAGCAATCCGCAGAAAAGACTTGTTCAAAAGTGATGATCTGATTTCATAAGCCTTAAGACTAGGCTTATGGTCTTGCTTCCACCTTGCACTCAGATAGCTTTGATGCTTCTACCAGGGATTAATGCAAAAAAAAAGAAAAATGTGGGGAGGGGGAGGGACACTTAATGTCTGTACTGAAAGATCTGGATTTTTCACATTTGTTTACCAAGCACAATTTAAGAAGTTGCTACAGTATTAACCTTCCAAGTGGTAAATAGCTCAAGGCCAATCTCTCCCACTGTGAACTTAGTCAGACGCTTAGCTCTTCAAGGGAGACCTTTCAGAAGATGCACCTCTTCTGAGAGACCTGGTACACAGCAGAGGCTGTGTAGTACTTCTCTTGTAGAGCTTTTGTGGGAATTGTGTTTGGCCCTCACTCTCTTGGTGTTCAAAAAAAAAATGTTTCTAAAGATACATATCTTTCTCCATATTAAAACATTAAATTGATACTAATGCAATATAAAGTGAATTATACTATTTTAAGCTTTTAACATTTAATATTTTAATTTTGTTAGCCGCTTTGAGAATTCATGAGAATGGACAAGAAATAAAAGGAACACATTCTCAATTATAACTGAATTAGTAACTGTGGTTTGATCCACTTTCCTAATCAGGATCCGATACTAATCGCTTATGATCCAGCAAGTCAACTCTGATTCCTGATCACAAGCCGCTGCATTTTTCTTGACAGCATTTTCAAAAGTGGCTTGCTAGTACTTTATTCCAGGACTGGGAGTCACCAGGTTGTGCCTAAGGCAGAATTAGAACTCACAGTCTCACTAATCCAGCACTTTACCTACCGGATGAAATTGGCTCTGTATCAATATATAACAGAAAATGAAAGGCACTTATCACTGGTTCTGCAAACTGAGAAAGAACAGCAGCTGTTGCTAAAAGAAACACTGCCCTTCCAGCAGAAAAAGAACTGCAAATTTGATCCCCTTGGGATGAGTGGAACTTGGTTAAAAAGCTAACCATCTATTCCTAGATTAGTTACTACTGAAATCCCTAAACCATCTTGTATGGATCAAGACAACATCCAGCCTATGACTTCTTCCCTGCTACTTTCTGAGAATTATCAGTGTACTTAATAGCATTGCATTCTAGACCCCAGGCTTTGATGAAAATAGAATTGAATAGAAAATAGAATTAAATAGAAGACATGTCTCTCTAAGTGGAGTAGCATAGTTGTGGGGAAAGATAACTGGATAACTGGAAGGTAAGCTGAATACAGAGAATGGTTCTACTCATCGCAGGCTCAGTCTATCTGGATTTTGCCCACAGAAATTCAAGCAGGGTTGCTTCATGGCTGAGCTCTCTGCTTTACATTTCATAGGTGCGTACAATATTCTTATTATTGTATTCAGTGCTGGACTGATTAAAGTAGTAGTTATATAAATACTTTTGGTGTAAGCAATTGCATCTTCTCCCCTTCTTAGCAAAGTAGGCAATGTTAAAACAAAGTTCATAGTAATGGTTTTCTAACTGCAGTCTTATACTTGTTCCTTGGAGACAGCATTTTTGAGAGAGAGAAAATTCAATGAACTAGTCTGGCAATTCTCTGATCTCAAATGTAAATTAGATTTAGGGATAGATTCATAGGTATGGTATCAAAATACTAAGGACAATTTTGAGATATTTATATAAATAAGGAGGCTATGCAAAAGAGACATTCTTGTAATAATGATGAATTCCTTCACACAGACTGGCTATGTTTTCAAGTCATGATTTCTATATATAATAATAATTCTGTCTTAGAACAAATGACCTCAGAACTGACCAAGGAGAAGCAACCCTAGTCTTAATCCTAAGTAGCAACCATGATCTGCTGCAAGATATAATTGTTGCACAAATAACAGGATACAATAACCGTAATGCTACTGTATATTTAGCATACAAACAAATGGGAAACCGCCAGCAGGCTCAAACAGAGGTTACCTTTGACTACAAAAGGGGGGAACCTCTCAAAAATGAAACCCAAAGAAAAAGTTAAGAAAGCCAAATCTCTCCGTAATGTCAAAAAAACTAGAAAACCAGAAATCTAGAAAGTCTTCCGCAGAATATGTCAGCCAAATCCAGGAACAGGCCAGCCTTTCTAGCATTGTGCACGAAGCTATGAAAATTTAGAGACACACAAAAAAAAAAAAAAAGAAAAGAAAAAAAAAAAAAAGAAAAAAAGAAAAAAAAAGAAAAGAAAAAAAAAAAAAAAAAAAGAAAAGAAAAAAATAAAACAAGGAAATTCAAGAAAAGAAAAAAAGAAAAGAAAAGAAAAGAAAAGAAAAGAAAAGAAAAGAAAAGAAAAAAAGAAACAAAGGAGAAATTGATAGGAGACACATGCAAGGATTGGCTTCTGAATTTTTTTCCCATTTCTTCACCAGCAGTGGCCATAGGAAGTGTCTATAATTTATTCCATGTTACAAGATGTTGTGTGTGTGTGTGTGTGTGTGTGTGTGTGTGTGTGTGTGTGTGTGTGTTTCTGCTGTCTCTTGGACTGCAACACTGCATATTTCTATATATGTTTGCTTTGGGATGGATTGTAGAATTTCAGATCTGGGTTACATAACCAGGAGGAAGCAGCTAGCCAACTCCCAAGTAGGATTTTTTGTGTGTGGGGGGGGGGGGTATTTCTCCACATCTGTAGCTGGATCCAGCTCATTTTCAAGTGATTTTTTTTTCTTCTGCTATATTTTTTCCCCCCACCATAGCATATTTTAACCCATTCTGTTCATCTTCTGGAAAATTATGCTGTGGACTGGCAGTTGGACAGACAAGTTCAAACCTTTACATAACTTCATCTACCATTCCATTGGCTTGGAGCAGATATTCTGGCAGAAAATGTGCAATTTATTTTATTTATTTATTTTATAAAATTGATATGCCGCCCAACTCCCGACGGACTCTGGGCGGCTTACATCATAAAAAATAAAACATATAAAAGCAATTAAAAAAAACATCTATATTTAAAATAAAACACTCACACAACCATGCAGGGGGGAATCAGGGGGGGTGTTGGGGGCA
>QLTV01003690.1:1310926-1325936 GCA_003457575.1 Thermophis baileyi | reverse complement strand
CCGGACACTCTTCAAGGGTAGCCCCATGTAGAGCGCATTGCAATAGTCAAGCCGTGAGGTGATAAGGGCATGAGAGACCGTGAGCAGAGCCTCCTGATCTAAATAGGGCCGCAGTTGGTGCACAAGACGTACCTGTGCAAAGGTCATATCACAAGGCAATGTGATAAGGAGAAAGAAGAGGAAGCATTTGAAAGATATATGACAAAAAAAAAAGGGAAGGGGGGAATAAGATCATCTTTAGAAATATTTGAAGCAAAAAAACAAAACAAAACTAGGAAGGCAGTCAGACATGAAATGATAAAGGAAGGAAATGTATCCTCAGAGAAGACATGGTAATTACCAAGAAGCTAAATGAATTCTTTGTCTCTATATTTATGGATACATGTACAGAAGTGGCTAAATTTTAATTTTAAAAAAAGCATAGCAGGAACTAGCAAATTCAATGACTTGCACATTCTAAAAGAAATGAGTATGCCATGCACGTGGACAAATATAATAAAAAATAAGCAAGCAAGCAAGCACAGAGGTTAAAGGGCAGTTAGATACCTGAGTCTGGACTGACTTTTTTCAAGGAGAAAACCACCAAATAATCTGAACTGCAGTAACAAGAGACAATATTATAGGACAATTTGAGAGACTACACTGCATAATGATGAGAGCTAGTTAAAAACTCAAACATAAAATTTGAGCAATTATATGTAAAGTATCAGGTTAGAGGACATCCTGCAGATTATAGGCCAATTAGTTTAACACCTATTTTCTGCAAATGGGTACAATTTTTTTATTTTATTTTTTACAAAATGAACCACCTATGCATATGGAGGAATAAGCCTTGTTAAAGAATTGGTAAGGATAAATCCTGCTTCATCGACCTATTAAGAGTTTTCAACAGGATGGACTGTATAGTGTACTTGGATTTTCAAAAGGCTTTTCACAAGATTCCTTGTCAACAGTTTCTTCCTTTTTAAAAACTGACTTTAGAAGAGCAAAGAATACAATAAAATGGACACATTTCTAAATGGATGATAAGTTTCTCAAAAGATTTGAGTTTTTAACTTATTCATAACAGTTTTTGATTTAGGGTGAACTACCTAAATTTGTGGGTTATACTAAACCATTCGGAGTGGTAAAAAGCAAGAGTGTCTGTAAAAAGAGTTCCAGAAGGGTTTCATTAAACTGGGGAAATGGTTAGCTAAATGGCAAATGCACTTTAATTTACATAATTGTAAAATGAAGCATGCTGGAGCAAAAAAAAAAAAAACCAACCCTAAATTCAGCTGCACATGGATGGAGTCTAAACTTTCTACATTTCACTAGAAAAAACATCTACAGCATGCCCTGCATGTCTGGGTACAGTTCTATCACCACAATAAAAAAAACGATATAACGAAGCTAGAAAAGGTGAAAAGGAATACTATCAAAATGATTAGGGGACTCATAACACTTCTCTTCAATAAAAGTGTAGAATGTTTGTTAGTCTTCGATTTGGAAAAAGGTGACCAATGAGGGATGTATTTGAGGTTTACAGTCATGCAGTGTGTGGGGAAAATGGACAGGGAGAAATTATTTTCCTCTCTTAAAAACACCAGTACAGCGACCCAAAAAGTTAATTGGAAGATTTAAAACAGATGAACGGAGACACTTTACACACCACATAATTAATTCTGGGAAATGCATGTCCACAAGATGCGGGAAGAACCATTAATTTGGATGACTTTAAAAGGAGATCAAGCAGGAGTGTCCAACCTTGACAACTTTAAGACTTGTGGACTTCAACTCCCAGAATTCCCCAGCCAAGGTTTGATACTCCTGGGGGTAGAGGAATTCTTGAAGGAGAGCTCCTTCAAGGGCTGATGGTCTTGAAGACTCCATATTGCCTCCACAGGAGGAACAGCATGCCTCCACAGTGGTGGGAGAGGGATATCTTTCCAGCTCCTTTCAGAGGCATCTGGTTGGCAGAATGAGAGCCAAAAGGGTGGGCTAAAATGAGCTTAGCTGGATCTTAGCTGTTGCAGCTATTCTTCTGTTGTTACATTCTAGGGAAAATGTTTTTGCCAGCACCAATGTTCTCCACAATATACAGCCTAAAGAATGCATTATAAGACATCCACTTAATTCAAGAACTGGTCCAAAGTATTTGGCTATCATCATTATTCATCTGTTTGAGGAGCAGTAGAAAGATTTTGGGGATAATTATTTTGAGGGTGCCAATTTGCCCATTTTCCAGTAAATGCAGAATTCTGCTAGGTTTCCAGTTGCAGTTTGTTTATATGACAGCAAGATTTCAATTTAATAAATAAACAAAGGAGCACATTTCTATAATCTTATGTTATGATAACCTCATTGTCACTAAATGAATTAATAGAATTCAATTATCCCACTCCCCAAAAAAAAAACCCCACTGTTGATATTCCTGAGATTCCTGGAGTTATCTGGCCCCACCACAACTTAATTTTTGCAAAGTTATAAGGACATCACAGTGTTCTGCAATATGCCAAGTTTCAGTGTCACGTGCTTAAAAGGTTTTTCAGATACCAAATTAGTGTGGAGAAATATCCTCTTAAGGGAAAAAAATTAGAAATAAATCATTTTATAGTATTGCTTAAAGTTACATTACTGAAGAGCTACTTATACAGATCTTCCAATGGGGGGGGGAAATGTTCCCAGAACTGCCAATTGTTATGTGCTTTTCACTCACTTACTATGACATCTTCAGCAGTTCATTAGTTTCAGGCTTCCATATACCTCTCACCAACTGTTCAAAGTTGGATATTAGACCGCCACCAGCTCCTGTAATTCAATACAAATTATTACATGCTTAAATTGGTTCAAAAGATCTTAGACACTCAATCCCACTTCTAGTTAGGACAACTGCAAATCCATCACATTACTTTCAGAGGCACAAGATAGGGCCCTTTAAGTTATAGGAAGAAATGAAATGACCTATTTTACAGTTATTGAAATTGGATCCTCAAATTGAGACACAAGTATCCTATTCTGAGATGGAAAGGTTTAATCTTTGTTAGGGAAAAAAAACTGGAAGCAGCAGCTTCACTCTGAAGTCTAGAATCTGTAATGGCCCTATACGGTAAGAAATCAGTAAGCTTTAAAAAAAAGACAGAGCTATATCTTACTTGGTGCAAATAAGGAGAACTAATTGCTTATAACATGAGACCAATGTGCACAAATTAGGAACTTGAAAGGAGGCTGCAGAAGGACTGAACTTCTCTCAAACCTGTTATAATCCAATAGGCAAGACAGGTCAACAGGCTATTTTATGTCATGGAGACCATTCCCAATGGACACCATCATGAACCCTTTCTTTTCCAGCTTTCATTTTCAATGAGGGGGGAAAAGTGATTTCACAGTATGAAAACAATCCACCCAGCCCAATTTTGCACCAATGAAGTATAAAATCCTCCCTGTGATCAGCTTATCAAATGCAACTACCAGGCTGGCCTGTATCCTAATCCTACATGTCCCCATTTGGTTAGAGAATACAATAATGAGTAGAAATTGCTTCAGACAGGAAGCTTTAGCAGATATTTGGAGAGCTTTCCTCAGTTCCTCTCAGTATGTCAGAAATGGCTAGATATAAAATGAAGAACTTTGAATCTAGTGTGCCCAGATTGTGTAAAAAAAAAAGGTTGTTTTTGGAAAGATGCTTGTATAATTGACATCAGAGGCCATAAATACACACACACACACACATTTTTGGAAAGATGCTTGTATAATTGACATCAGAGGCCATAAATACACACACACACACACACACACACACACACACACTATTTTAATTATACCTTCATTTATGTTATGCTCGCTTTTTGTTGCAATTGTTTTAAAGCAATAAAAATTTACTTTTAAAAAATAGCTTAACCCAGGTAGTATGCTCACATGCAAGTTACTTTCACACACATTTACTAGGCAGAACTTTCTGCTGAACATTCAGTTTAAATGCAAAGGCATAACACCAGATATGTGAAAAGGCTCTCGGCTTTTAAGTTCTTCAACCTATTTATATTGAGATATAAATGTGAATTAAAATGTATATGAGAAAGATAAGAAAAAATTAAGAAAAAGGGATTTAATCAAATTAAAAGACATAGGAAAACTATCCAACATTAACTGAAAGGAATATAAGACCATTCGGGGGAGCAAACTGTAAGGCTGGATTTGAGATAGAGAAAACCTGTTTCTACAGATCAGCAATGTTAACCATTGCAGCAGATTTTTATCGAAAGGCTATGAAATAGCACCATAAAACTAACACTGCATCTCTGGACATGTTGATGCTTCCTATAAAAGGAATTTATTTCTAATTAGCAAGTTTCAGAGGGCTGAGAAGCCAAAAATAAATAACCCTGAACAGTTTTGTATGAAGTCAGCCTTTCTTCTCCAAATGGTCCCAGACACTCTCCATAAAAGCAAGTAAAGAACAGCGCAAAAATTAGTTTCAGAACAGAGAGGTTTCATGTATTACCTCTGGCCCAACCAACTCCTATCATGATTAGCCAGGCGTCTGCAAAGCGTTTATGCGCGTGAACAATTCCACCTGTTATCTTCCACGTTCTTGTCACTTCCTTCATTCCTGCAATCATCAGTCGTATAGGTGGAAAACATAAACAGCGGTAGGCTAGCTCATGTGGGCAGTAAAATATAAGATACCTAAACAATCAGGAGGAAAAGGTTCAGTCTCCCAAAGATGCTTAGAGCAAAAGCAAGCCAACTATGCAAGCATGAAAGAAATTCTCAATTAAGAAACCTTCTTAAACATAAACGATAAGAAATAATAGATAGTATGAGGCTGCAGGCTGCTTAAATATGTATAGTCGGACTTTCAAAAAATTTAATTGTCTTAGGATACCCAGCAAGTTAAACCTTCATTTAAATATTACTGCTCCTTATAGGCTTTTTAAAAATGTTGGCTTTATTTCTTATTACATAGTGACTTTCCAAATTTTATGTCTGGGGAAATTATATAGTGAATACCTGCATATACAATATAGATGCCTTTTTTAAAAAAACAATTCTTTAGTTACGAATAACTTGAGAATGAATATGTGCAAACATACACATCCTAGTTATATAACTGCAAGACCACATGACCTTACGTGCATGTTCTTAAACCTAACACTTTAGCCTAACCCCTGTATATAAAGAATTATGCCAGATACATCTCTAACTCACATATGGAGTTTGGGACACAAAATTCAAGTACAAATAAGAGAAATGGGAAAAGGACATACAGATACAGAGCAACAATTCAGTGGGGAGGGAAAGGAACAGCAATAGGAATCCAATATAGAAAACAAAATATAGATCTGCTTCCATTTTTCACAAAATTCCTTTTATTCCTTACTGAAAAAGGAATGAAACTATTTTGTACTAGATTGTAAAACAGTTTACCAAACCAAACCAAACAAAACAAAAAACTTAAGTCTGATAAGTCTACTTGAGTGAAAAGCATACCAGTTCTAAGGAAAAATTCATGGTTGCTTCAGTTGGGAGAAACGTCAAGGAATAAAGAGACACCACAAATGCTTCAGCTTTTCTCTCAGTGCAGAAAGGTTCAGTACATTCAAAATTATAGCAAAATGTTGCAATATCAACTCATGCCTTTCTGGAATTGAGCTCTGCTACCTTTCTTTTAGATGACTTCATGCCATTTCCCCCAGTTTTATATCTCTCCCATCTTCTCCACTAATATTTGTAATCAATAAACTCACTCAGTTCTTCTCTGCCTCCACCATACTGGTCTCTGCCAAATCTAAACCTTTTTGTTTTGTTCCATTTTGGAATCCATTCTCCTGTAAATTTGAACTTCCAAACGATCCTGGTATTTGGGCCAGCTAATAATTCCCTTTTATCCAGGAATAGCATCATCTAATTACATAAGCTTTAGGTTTTTTTTTTTTTTCATTTAAAGCAGGGGTGGGGAACTATGGCCCTTTTATGACTTGTGGACTTCAACTTCCAGAATTCCTGAGCTGACTCAGGAATCCTGGGAGTTGAAATCCACAAGTCATAAAGGGGTCATAGTTCCCCACCTCTGATTTAAAGCATTAATTGTAAAGATACAACTGAGGCAACATGCATAAACAAAAAGAAGTAGATAAAAAAGAAAGAGAAGGACTTTGGGCTCTTTTTCTTCAACTATTATACATTATGGCCAGGAATTATTTTTTCCTCTCTATTCCCAATTCCTTTTTCTTTTTTCTTGTGATTTTTAGATTGCAACTTTGAAGGCAGGGCTGCTTTGTAACTATCTTTATAAGCTGTTGAAAAAACCTTACAAATACTGTATTTCAAATGTCTACCAATCAAATCTTTAGCATAAATCCCTCAAATAAATGCTCATTTTCAAAGTGTTTCCTACACAGCTTTATGACAATCTGTACTTCCGAAACTAGCAGCATTAAAGATTCCAATTTTGTTCTGATTATTAACAAGTATAAACTATACAATAACTTGCTTCTGCATTGGTAGATTAAACTCTACTGCAAGTCAAACTCAACTCCTGGTCCTTGTCATTTGCTTGAATTTACAGAATTTAAATTTGCCCACCGTTTTTCAGAATGACCTGGAAGGTTAAAAGGTAATTTTTCAGAGAAGCAGAAGTAGCCAAATACGTGGAAAACCACAGTGGCAGAAAAATCAATAAGGCATAAAAGAGTTATGAAAAGTCTTATACAGTAGAGGATACATTTAATAAAATCTGGTCATTATATTGGGTACATTAAAAATATTTTTCTACTGGTTTATCCTTGGCTATATACATGTCATTAGTTTGACAGGAATAGGAATGATTCCAATGTTTCTATTTCCTTTTAGAACCACATCTTCATTTGAACTTATATATTTCCAATTACCATATATAGGTAGTCCTCGATTTATGATCACAATTGAGCCCAACATTTCTGTTGTTAAGCGAGACATTTGTTCAGGGAGTTTTGCTAGTTTTGCTCCATTTGCTCCAATCTTTCTTACCAAGGTTGTTAAGTGAATCACTGCACGGTTAAGTTAATCTGGTTTCCCCATTGACTTTGCTTGTCAGAAGGTCGCAAAAGGTGATCCGCTGAGACTCTGTAAGAGTCATAAATCTGAGCCAGTTGCCAAGCATCTGAATTTTGACCGCATGACCGTGGGGATGCCGCAACAGTTGTAAGCGTGAAAAACGGTCATAAGTCACTTTTTCAGTGCTATTGTAACTTTGAACAGTCACTAAACGAAGTGTTATAAGTCGAGGACTACCTGTGTATTTCTTTTGATTTTGTGTAACTGTATAGTTTTGATATTTAAATTATTATAATTATTTCCCATATTCAGCTTGAAATTCTTGTAATAAATAAAATACTCTTCTAAAAAGTGCCCCATGCAGTTAACTGGGGGTCATGCCCAGTGTATGCAACTTGGGGGCTAAATGTGTGACACCAGATTTGCAAGATCTCTCCTCTAGAGTAACTGCAGAGAGATTGCAGCAGCAGCAGCAGGAGGAGACAGTGCATTTCAGGAGCAATAAGCCTTTGCATTGACAAAAGGATCTGCAAATTGAACAATACAATCCACCACAGAGTAAAACCTTGCTTAAAAGTATGGCCCATTGCCCTGGTTTCTCCATTAGTTCACAAACGTTAGTTGTGTTAACCTAAAGATGGACATGCCCCTTTTGAAAAGCCCATTAGCTTAAACTACCTGCCAGTCAATATGGTGCTATATTAGCTTATGAATTCATGTCACCTCCCACCATCCCCTCAGGTTCAATAGATTCATTGGCTAATCTGGACTTGCGATTGAACCTACCTGCCTGAAAACCCCCATGCTGAAGCCAAACACCAAGTGATCTCTCCAAGGCAACACAACAGAAGCAGGTAGTTTTAAGTTTTTTTGCTTTCACATTAGTCTCAAGACAGCCAACCTCTGCCTGCTGGTACTCCACTTAGGACTACTCCACTCTTTTCTGAGTCCAATGCAGCTGCATATATTGCAACCCTCTCACTTAAACCAGCTCTGTTCAAGGTTAGGGAGTCTCCAGTCCCATTTTCACCTGCCTATTACAGTAACTTTTAAAAATCAATGTTAATGTAGAGTTGCAATCTATACTCACGTTATAGTTTTTTTTTATTGGAAACTAGCTTTACAGATGGCCTGGCATATTCAGTTTTATACTGTGGTCTTAAAGAAATTAATATACAAGAACTGTAGATAAAAGAACTACCTCTTTGCTGATTGTAAGGTGATAGATCTAAGAATTTACCATTAGATGTCACTAGTTACAAAGTCGCTTTTGAGTCACGTCACTGAAGAAGCTTCAAATATGGAGGCTTAGGGTGGAATTAAAAATTTTCACTTGTGCACTTTTAGTGATCTTTCTCTTGCTTTAAAACAGGGCTGGGGAATGATGGCCCTCTTAATGACTTGTGGAATTCTGGAAGTTGAAGTCCACAAGTCATAAAGTGGGCATTGTTCCCCACCTCTGCTTTAAAGGAATTGCTCTATGCATGCAGAAAGAACTTGGGAGAAGCATTTGAAACAGCTGCGCCAGCCTGGAAAAACACATGGCTGCTTTAACAATGCAAAAGGCTGCCCCTCATAGAGTCCTAAAGCTTTGCATAATTCTGTCTTCTCAAGGTAATTAACTATACGATGGGAACAGAGACTTTCAACACAATACAGAGAAATTAATATTTCAAATATTTATGAAAATATGCAATTTCTTCTTCCTTCTCCTCCTCATGATCAAGTGATTACCTTAGTCACTTGATGGAATAAGATAAGCTAACCTTTATTGTCATTTGGCTGTATACACAATGGCACACGTTAAAAGTAATTAAAAGGCATTAATTGGCTTCAACAATGTCTATGGAATGTTTATGGAATCCAAATTGGACTGTTTTCTCAATCCAGACAAATCGTTCCAAACCAAAAGTTGCTTCATAGGCCATAATTTTCTGGAGATAATCTATGTCAAGAATCAGCAACATATTCAGGTGAAGGGGATTTTTTTTTCATTGATGTATGTTAGATACCAAAAAGAATTATATAATTCATTTTTTTTAAATAGACCAGAGTTTATGAAATATAATGTACTAACAGTGAGATTTTGTAATATTTGTACAACTCATGGAATCTGGATCAACATTTAATACAAAAACTAGAAATTTGGAGATTCTTGAATGCCATCTAGTGGTGCTAGACTATTGTGCTAGCAAACACTATGCTGTTAATCCTCAAGCTATGTAAAAGAAAATACACTTTATTATTTTCCATGGCAGCAGGTTAAATCCCATATAAACGAATCAGGAAACCAAAACATGCAAAAATTGCTAACATTCAAGCCAAAGAACATTTATGCATATGAATTTAGAAAAACTGCTTTGTATGAACCCATACTCAACATGAATATTTTTTTTCCTTGATAATGATTTGCCTGAATAATTGCATTATTTACAATGAATGCTTGTAACAGCATATCATTTATTCCCTTGCTCATTATATATTTATCCAATTTTTAGACAATCGCTGCTTTCTAAACCTGATCACATCAATTAAAAGAAAAAGAAAAAGACCCTGACCTCAGAGATAAAAATTAGGAAATGAGTTTTTCCAAGATAGAATAAAGGGACAAGTCATAAGCCAGTTATCTATATTTGTTTCAGCCCACATAATCTTCACTTGTTCTGTTGTGAACATTATGGTGCTCCCCTTGTAGAGGGAGGTGATCAGATGGTTGCCTTTCAGCTCTCCCTAGAGCTGAAAGTCACAGTGCCACTTTTAATAGGAACTGAGTAATGTCTGTGGGTTAGGGTTAGGGCTAGGGTTAGCGTTAGGGTAAGGAACAGAAAGCAGGATTTCTGTGGCTACTTCTTACCATAACATTCTTGCGGAGAGGCAGAGAATGAAGATATCCATTGACCTTGGTCTCTTTTTTATTGCTACAGTTAGAACATTGTGCATCATAACCATTTAAGTCTCCAATCAGTAGCCCTTTATACACAAAGATCATTCTAAGCGTCTTTCACTGTATCTACATTCCAGCTTCAGCAGCTTGGGATAAATCTCAGCTTGTCAATCATTTGTGACAAAACTAGCAACCCATAGATTCAGATTCCAAGTTGTTCTTCTGTTTATGAAAATGGGAAGGAGGCAAATCTGGCAATTTCCTCTTTACCTCATTCCTACCACTTTCACTACCACCCATAGACATCCCCCAGCATCTCTAGGCAGCCCACAAGAACATACTGAATATGTGTATAGATAGATAGATAGCTAAAGAAGAAAATAATTTGGAAACCCCATGGTGTTAGCAGAAACTGTTCACAGAAGGAAACTTCAAAGTCAAGATACTTATGTGTTTCCCAGAAGAACCTTTGTCTGTCAGGCCACAAACCAAACGGCTTAAGACAAAGCATATTCCCTCCCTGCCATTAAGTACTAGTCCATATTATTAGTGCTTGAGCTGAGCAGCTTCTAGGGTGAAAGCAAACTGCACTAAACAAAATGTACTCAGCAAAATGCGGGCGGCAAGAAGTTAATTCAGCAGTTTTATGTTGCAGCAACTGCAAAAGGCTGAGATTCAAGCATCCCAACACCATTCAATGCTGCTAATGAGGTTTATTACTTAATGAGGGGCCCTAAAAAAAACAGCATGTCTTTTATTTACGGATAATAGGACATCAGTGTCAATTGTAAAGCGGCCTAAATGCTATTGCTGGGTCTCTTGGTTTGTTAAGAAGTTCACATTGGAGTGTGCATAATCTTTGCTCAGGGTATCACTAGCCTATATATCCGTGATGGCGAACCTATGGCACGTGTGCCACAAGCGGCACGCGGAGCCATATCTGCCGGCACGCGAGCCGTTGCCCTAGCTCAGCTCCAGCTGATTTTCGGCTTGCATGGAAGCTCTGGGGGGGCTTTTTCAGCCTCCGGAGGGCCACTGGGGGGGCAGGGGGCATTTTCACCCTCCCCAGGCTCCAGGGAAGCCTCTGGAGCCTGGGGAGGGTGAAAAACGGACCTACCGGGCCCACCGGAAGTCAGGAAATGGGGGAGCGGGGGAGGTCGTGCGCGCATGCGCAGGGGGTGGGGCACGTGTGGGGCATTGAATTATGGGTGTGGGCACACACGCACATGCGATAGCGCGCACATGCATGCTTTCGGCACCCAAGGAAAAAAAGGTTCGCCATCACTACTATATATATATGGGACTGCTTGAAATTTAACATTTAAAGCACAAAGAATTCTTTGTGCCTTAAATGTTAAATTTCAAGCAGTCCCAGGAAAGGCAACTGCCATAAAGGTAACAGATTGCTGGCTTCCATTTATAGTCTAAGAATGGGTGCAGGCAGCCTGACTGACCCAATTTTCAAATATGGAAAGCTAAACACCACTGAGTTTCAATTGGAACTTGCTCCTCCTAAGCAGCCTGTAAGGAAAGCATCAATGAACACACTTTAAATTCTAAAATCTAAAACCATGCTTTTTTTCCCCTAGCATTTTTGCTCTACATTTTGCTCATAGACAGATGTACCCGTCAATCATGTGAAAACTTATCTTAAATGACCCATCTCCCATTAGAAACATGAGGCATTTTTAAAGAAAAAAAGTACTGCATCTAAAATACCTTCAGTGCACTTTTTTTTTTTTAAAAAAAGGTGAATTATACTGGCATAACAATGTTGAGTTACTAGAAATGGAGCGAAGGAAGGAAGGAAACAGGGAGGGTCTTGCTGACATTGGACTGCAGGTAGTCCTTGACTTATGACTGTAGTGAAGCCTGCCCATCACTGTCATAAATCATGACAATTTCATGACCTCCTTTGGTCATTAAGCAAATACTGCAGTCGTTAACCCAGTTCACTATAGGTACAGTTTTACCAAAAAACAGAACAGTTTTTGGCTTTCAGCAAAACTGTCATAAAACACAATCAAGTGACCATGGGATAATGCAAATGGCCATAAATGCAGCCTGTTGCCAGTGCCTGAACTTTGGTCATGTGACAGTGGGGCGGGGCAACCATCAGAACTTCAAATCTGGGTCATAAGTAGCTCCAAGATAAGTCCACTGTAACTTCAAATGGTCAATAAGCAACCAGTCGTAAGTCGAGGACTACCCAAGACTGATTATGCCAGCCCATCAGGATTATTCATGTATTTTATTCATTTATTAACCCAATTTATATCGCCATGCAATCACAGGATTCTTGGAAGTTCACAAAATTTGCATGCATGCACGCACGCACACGCGCACACACACACACAAACACACACTTCTGATATAGAGACACAGACAGAGATATATAAAAAAAAATACTAAGACAATTAAAACCAGATGCAATACAGTAACAGGTATTTGTCCCCAAAAGCCCTCTGGGAAAGCTCTGTCTTTAGCTTTTTCTAGAAGGCAGATAGTGTTGCATCCAAATAAACACCCAACAGGAGACCATTCCAGAGGGGCAACCCCATGTGATGCTTCAGTCTCCCTCTCTCCCTCATAATAGTTCTGTGCAAAATTCACAGAACATATTTTCACAATCTGGAGGTTAACTATATATTGTTAATTGTTGGTTTTATGTCCATCATTGTATATCAAATGCTTACTTACTATTACAGATTCCTAATTTCTTTCCTAGAAATCCAAAATGCTTAATAGTTAATAGATAAATAATTACTAATTAATAGTAGTTAGTACATAATTAAATAATTAAATAATTAGTAATATCTAAATTTATTTAAAAAGTATAGACAGTTCCTTGTATTTAAAATCAGACATTGTTTAAATTATCCACAAATCTCTCCGTCAGAAGATGATTTTTTGTTCTTTCCAACGGAAAAAAAAGCTTTTTCTAGGGGGAAAGGGTTTTTTCCCTTCCAAATTACTGATAGAGCTGTAAGCATGTTTATGCAAATTAACTCTATTAACAATCATAAAATTCATTGACAGATTTCTTTAAGCAGATGACAACTTTAAAATGAACTCTTCATAGCATGGCTTGAAGCCATATAAGCAATAACTGAAAATATGTATTAGTTATCAAAAAATACAGCATATATTAAAAGTTACTTACCAGACGGATGAGGCAAGGAGGACACCTGTGGTGTTGGCAAGAAATGCAATTGGAGGTTCTGCTAGCATCAGCGAAGATAATATGGACCCACCAAAACAGTAAAGCATAGCACTAAACCAACACGCAAGTGGACTGTCATATGCGACTTCAACTACTCCTGAAAACAAGAGAAGATACAAAAGAGCTCTTTATGAGGAATTTGGCTTTTAATTTGCTGCAAAAGGAGAAAAGCTAACAAATGGCTCTTTAAATTGCCTGATCGGCTTACTGCACTAATAGCAGTAGCACTTAGACTTATATACCGCTTCACAGTGCTTTACAGCGGTTTTGCCCCCAACAATCTGGGTCCTCATTTTATCGACCTCAGAAGGATGGAAGGCTGAGTCAACCGTGAGCCAGTCAGAATCGAACTCCTGGCAGTGAGTAGTGAATTAGCCTGCAATACTGCATTCTAACCACTGCGCCATCCTGGCTCCACATGTTGTTTAATTGTGGCTTGTTTCTTAAGCCATAATGATCCTGCTATGAAGACAAGAGCAGCATGTTCTAAGGAAAATAAGGGGTCTGAGAGGAGGAAGCTCAGGTGAAGAAGCAGAAAAAAGGAACTCTTGGATGGAGAGAGCAGGTTGGTAATTAAAGCCACGGGAAAGGATATGATGGTGGAATATAAAAACCCCGTCAAATGGCAGAATGGCTTAAGAAAAATGGTGGAAGATATGGGTTAGATTCAGTGAAGGCAGGGAGGGATCTGTTTTTGAAACACAACAGAGTCACAAGCTTCCTGACTTCGTGTATACTAATAATAGTATACTCCTATCATGTATACTATCCTGTATATCATGTATAGTGTATACTCCTGATACTACCTTATATTTCTCCATCGTACAGGTGTTTTTCTTGTCCAATATATATCCAATAAAAATGGCTCATTAGCTGGTTTCACTTACAAACCAAGATTTTTAACGTAGAAATTAAAGGCGTTTATAATATGTATTAATAAAAAATAAATTAATGCTAAATGCTATTTAAATGCTGCCTTCAGAACTTTGGCTGGAGTGTGATGAAGTTGAACACAATGTGGGAGATGTAGTTTACATGAATTTGATCAATGTGGTGGAACCCTTGCTTCGGTTTTCTGCAATTTTGAAAGGGATCATAGTGCTACTCAGGGGGTGAGGGGTGCTAAGCGGGCCAGAGATGGTCAGAATATACAAATAACTCTAGGTGTTTCTTAGGCAGCTATTACTGAACAACATGGATATAGCACTGCCAGAAAATCAGAGTGCATGGGAAAGAAATTCAATCCCAATTTGTCCTTGAATAAAAACTAACGACTGCAGCCACCTATCTCCACAACCCCCATCTCAGACACACCAACAACAGACAAGCCTCTTACAACTGACCCCATACCATTGGGTTCACAACCCCTAGTGATAACAGAAAAGGAAGTGTAAGACCTATTTCACAGACAAAAGCCAGGAACAGCTCCAGGCCCAGACAAGATAACTCCTTCTTGCTTAAAACTCAATGCTGACCAATTGGCCCCCACCTTCACCTACATCCTNAACTAACGACTGCAGCCACCTATCTCCACAACCCCCATCTCAGACACACCAACAACAGACAAGCCTCTTACAACTGACCCCATACCATTGGGTTCACAACCCCTAGTGATAACAGAAAAGGAAGTGTAAGACCTATTTCACAGACAAAAGCCAGGAAAAGCTCCAGGCCCAGACAAGATAACTCCTTGCTTAAAAGTCTGTGCTGACCAATTGGCCCCCATCTTCACCCGAATCTTCAATAAATCGCTAGAGATGTGCTATGTTCCTTCTTGCTTCAAACACTCTACTATCATCCCAGTGCCGAAGAAGCCCTCCATCAAGGAACTGAATGACTACAGACAAGTTGCTCTAACATCTGTAGTTATGAAAATCTTAGAAAGG
>QLTV01003690.1:1259507-1304163 GCA_003457575.1 Thermophis baileyi | reverse complement strand
ATACTGCAGGAGTCAAAAAGAGAGCTGTGAAAATATTTACAGACCCCTCACATCCTGGACACAAACTGTTTCAACTCCTACCCCCAAAACAACGCTATAGAGCACTGCACACCAGAACAACTAGACACAAGAACAGTTTTTTCCCGAACGCCATCACTCTGCTAAACAAATAAGTCCCTCAACACTGTCAAAGTAGTTACTAAGTCTGCACTACTATTAATCTTCTCATCGTTCCCATCACCCATCTCCTCCCACAAATGACTGTGTGACTGTAACTTTGTTGCTTGTAGCCTTACAATTTATATTGACTGGTTCCTACTATAATTTGATTGCTTATTTGTACCCGGACTATCATTAAGTGTTGTACCTTGTGATTCTTGATGAACCTATCTTTTGTTTTATGTCCACTGAGAGCATATGCACCAAGACAAATTCCTTGTGTGTCCAATCACACTTGGCCAATAAAAAATTCTGTTCTATTCTATTCTATTCTGCAGCATTTGCTGTGGAAATTAACAATAGTACAACTTAGAGGAAAAAGTTTGATAAACTCTTGATTATTTTGAAGGCAGCAAAAATGGGGGGGGTGTTAAGAAACCTCTCTGTAGAAAATATCCACAAACTCCTCCATTACCTCGAGTTACAAACAGCTTGGTCTGGAGAGCTTAGCTAGGAGGAACACACATTATTTAATTTACTGTTCGAAGGTGTTACCTGATATATAATTTGTATTCAAGAGACATAGTAACTGAAAATCTTGAATTTTAGAATCTGAAATTATGCTGTTGTTCATAAAGACAGAGCACATGGGGGGGCATACTCTCTTGAAGGAAAGTTTAAACAATTCAGATTTGATTAACCTGAAATTTTAGAGGGAATTCCTTTGAAGAAATCATATGTTTATAATTCATATTTCCTGCTTGATATATGATTGAATCATCCATTGATAAATTCAAAAGGATTTTTTTTTTTTTTGATGTGGGTATTTCAATCATCATAGCTCTTTAAGGGGCAATGGTAACTCAAATAGGGATGGGAATTGTTGGAAAACTTTAGAGAAAAGTTTGAGTTGATTCTTTTTAAGAATGGAACCCCCACTCAGTTTGATTTGTTTATGCATAAATTTTCTTCTTTAGATTAAACTGTTTCCAGATGTATCCTGTCTTATTGTGGCTGGGAAGTTCTCCAAGTCAATAATACAGGAAGTGATCATTTCCCCATTTATTTCTTATAGACAGGTGGGATTTTACTGATTAGGCAGAAGTAGTCCTTTTGTGGATTTGACAAACACAAATGGGTTTCTTTTAGACAATGTAAATTCTGTCGGATTTATGGTGAGAAGAATGATTCAGAGGAATTTCAAAATATTTATACTGTGCGATATAGTTACTGTAACTGATCAGGCCATGCCTAATAGAATCTAAAAAAGAAAAATCAGATGTTGGTTTCATGACAGGTTGCTGAATGTGCTAAATCTACATGAGTAGATTAACATTTTCAAGGTATTTAGTTGTTGATGTTAACAATCAAGAAAAGAATGCTGCAAAGACAGAACTATAATGAGTACAGGGACCATTAAGATAGGGAAGTTCAGTGCAGTAAAAAAATGAAATGAAGACATCTTAGATATTAGCAAATTGAAATGGACTAGAATTAGACACTCTCAGTTAGGAGATTATGCTGTTTACTATAGATAGTCCTCCATTTACAACAATTGGGACGAGAATCTCAGTCGCTGAGCAAAGCGATTGTTAAGTGATGTGTCATGAGACCAATTTGTTCAACAATCACGATCCAGGCTCTCCTGACTGTGGTCCATAAGCAACTGCACAGGTCATTAAGCCTAGTGCAGGGGAGAGGTTCAGGTCTCCCAGGTATGGTGGGGCAAGGAGGGAACCCAGGCTTCTAAGTACACTCACAAGACCCAGGCCCTTTCCCCAATGGGGAGAACAATCATATGAATGATGGTGTTTGCTAACATTTTTGTCAGATTTGAGGTCCGTTCCTCCAGCATGCTAAGAAAATCCATCATTGCGCTGGAAAAATAGGCTTTAAATCTGGCTAAATTGTTAGCAAATGTCATTGTTCTGGAAGACTCGTGAATATATTGAAATTCTATACAACAGAGATGTCTACAACCAAGATACCTTAGTAGATTATTTTCTATTTATAAAAACCTTTGAAGATGAAGTTAGATCAGTTATTAAGTATTATTAAGTTGTTATCCTTGAGAAGAAGCAGCTTAACCTCCCGACCTTCTGGACAGCTGAGGAAGACACCTAGTGACCTCATTGGAAGAAGCACAGCCAAAATTTCCCCTCCCCTTTGGGAGAGTCTACAGGTTGGGAATAGGAGCAAAACACTTCCATTTTCCATACTTACAAACTGTACAAACTCCAAAGCAAAATTTGCTGCAATTTAAGAGCACAATCCCAAGTGCCATTTTAGAATAGTGCAAATGTTTTTTTGTATTTTGGAAAGAAACTACTACTACTCTGGATTTAAAATTCAGAAATGTACAGGTATATTCACTCTCAGCCTTTGAATTGTCTACTTATTTAATGGAAAGACTGATAAATATAATCCAATGTCAAACACTGATCTGTTACTTTTACCTATCTACTGTATATATATGCATATGTTTTGTCTCACTGGGATTTTGTTCTTTTTTGGTTAAGTTGTATTTTACACACACACACACACACACACACACACACACACACACACACACACACCCTACATGAGCTAGTGTGGTATAGTAGTAGTTAAGGCAAAGAGTTAGAAGACAGGAGACCATGAATTCTAGATTTATTTTAGACCTGGAAATCAACTGGGCAACTTTGGGACAGTCATATTTAGTTAAGACTAAAAAGTCAAAAATCCTATTTACAATTAGTACTGGCTACTATGATAGATTATGGTCCACAACCTTCAATGAACCTTGAATGAAGGTTATTCTGTCATTTGATTGAGCTGATGATTTTATACACACCCAGTGTTGTTTTAAATAAATTATAGTAATATGAATAATTTAAACATGAAGAAATTGCATACAAGATTCCACAAAAACTACGTTATTACAGATTGTCCCTAGCTTTGATGTGTCTACACCCTCCACATGTGAGAATTTTTAACTCCCAATAATCCCAGCAATCGCCATAATGGCTGGGGAAGCCAAGGGTTGCAATCCATGCAGTTGAATGTTTCATAGGGGAAAACAACGATGTTTTCTAACAACTTGTTCTTTTAGTAACTTTCAATACTTTAATGATGCTTATTTCGTTTAACTGCTTCTCTTTCATTATAAACAAAAGTTAGCTAAGAGCCACTGAATTGGCTCACAATCAAGATCAGTCCGCAATAAAACCAACAGAAATAATGGAATAAATTACTCTTAATCTGTTAACAAATAATAATACCTTCAAGGCTTTTGAAAAATTACAAAACAAATATAATTTATCAAAAGCAGCCAAAAAAGCTAGCTAGTTCTCACTCTGTTTGTAAATTGTTAAATTCTCTGTTTAATCCCAATGCGTTAGCTGTCTATGAAATGTAAGGAACTTAAATGTTTGCAGATAATTTTTTTCATAGAGACAAAACCAACAGTTCAATATTATTTTTAAAAGATTGCAAAAATAAATTTGAATATACACAAAATGTGCATAAGTACATTTGCCTATTACAAAATCAACATCTTGGACAAAAATGTCTTCTATTTAAAGAAATATCACATACGATTTATTGTATGATTTAAAAATCTGGTTGATTCAGCAAAAAAAGAAATTCAGTGTTTAAAAATTTGATTGTCAGCCTTTTATGCTGAAGATGTAGTAAATAGCAGGAATATTAGTGCAAATCTCTGGACATCTCTCCTATATTATCCTGATATAATAATAACCAGGTTCCTTACTGATTATTATTATTGGTAAACCAGATTACTGAGATGAAATTATAGTTTAGAGAACTTAATGTTGCTAAATTATTCTTCTAAAAACTGGAAATTTTCTATTTATGAAGAGCTTTAGATTTGTGCCTGGGGACCCCTTTCTTAAAAGCCCCTAAATGCAGAGAAATAAAACTACATTTGCAATTTTGCAATTTATTACGGATGGATCTCTACCAGCTGCCAATAAATTTATGTGTAACAGTGCTGGGATGGTTTCCAGAGAGACAGTTTTTATCCTTTCTTTCTAAAATAATTTTCTATCAATTTGGAAAAAGTAATGTTAGAAAATGAAACAGAAGATAGAAGTGTACTGTTCCCTTGCAAAATTTTGTACATGCCATTGGGCAACTTGGGAGCACTTTAGAACCTGAAATGGAGAGGCCACTGAACATTATTTTACACAATAATTACATTAGCATAAAAACAGCATCCACAACAGATGGCAATACCTGAATCTTTAAAATTCAGTTTCTATTTTATTGCTCAGATAGCTTAGTGCCCACATCAGAACTGTATTCATAAAACTCAGAAGTGTAATTTTTTAAGATTTTTTTTAATTCCGCCTTCGTTTTTATAAATAACTAAAGGTAGTGAACATACTTAATACTTCTCCTCCTCCTATTTTCTACACAACAACCACCCTGTGAATGTGAGTTGAGCTGAGAGAGAATGACTGGCCCAAAATCATCCAGCTGGCTTTCATGCCTAAGATGGACATTAAAATGTCACATTAGTATTATAAGTTTAAGTTACTAGTAAAACAATTGTTACTTTTTATATCCTTGCAACCTTAAATATTATAGTTTTAAAATTTAAAATAAAAATAATAGGTAGTGAAATAGAAATAATTGAATTTTTTTGCTGTATTTTTCAATTCTATATGTGATGGGGTCGATATCTTTAAGCACATTTTACTTACCGGTACTTGTTAGGTTTAAATGTAGCAAACCCTAACCCAGATAATCATTTCTGAAAATCAGCTCTCTTCCGATCAGAAGTTTGAACTGGGAAGCTTAAAGTAATTTTCAGTGGGAGGAGGGGAGGAAGAACATTATATATAGCAGTCTGAACCCATCACTCCCAAATATTCCCATATCCCTGCTAACACTAGACACACAAACAACCAAGGGGCGTGCATAAGCGCACCAGCGTGCCTACCGTCCCTGTCCTACCGTCCCCATGTATTTGTAAAATATCATGTACTCGTAACCATGCTTGTACTTCTTATATATTCACAATCATGTTTATACTTTGTCTGTAATCATATACACGCTTGACAAAATAAATAAATAAAATAAAAATAAATTCTTATGTTTTTATTTATCTGATCACATCAGATTCCACTTTCCAAATATTATCTTTGAAAGAAGTGTCACTCATGTTAAAATGAGCAAGCTCACAATCTCAAAGGAAGAATGGAATGGAAGAGGGGAAAAAGAACAAGCTCAGTTCTTCAAAACAACAAAAGGTATGATAGATAGATAGATAGATAGATAGATAGATAGATAGATAGATAGATAGATAGATTGTGTGTGTGTGTGTGTGTGTGTGTGTGTGTGTGTGTGTGTGGTCTTTTCTCTTGTCATGATCTGTGGTGGCATTTTTCTCACCCAAATTTACTCTGAATTTATAGCTGAACTTTGAGCTCCAGTCCATAATGACAAGAAGTGAGTCACTAAAGGTTCCCAGCTTAGGTGGCCAAGAAACAGTAATAGAACAGATCATTTCAAGAGAAGCAAACTCAATTTAGATAGATTATAATAGAGGATTGGTGTATATTTGTGTGCATGCACTATTGCACTATCGATTTACATTTTATTTAGTGACCGTTTTAAGTTACAATGGCACTGAAAAAAGTAATTTATGACCGTTTTTCACACTTAAGGACTGTTGCAGCATACCCATGCTCATGTGATAAAAATTTGGATTCTTGACAACTGGTTCATATTTATGACGGTTGCAGACTCCTGGGATCATGTGGTCATCTTCTGCGACTTTCAGACAAGCAAAGTCAATGGAGGAGCCAGATTCACTTAACAACCGGTTACTAATTTAACAACTGTGGCAAGAAAGGTCATAAAATGGGGCAAAATTCACTTAACAAATGTCTCGCTTAGCAAATAAATTTTGGGCACAATTGTGGTCATAAGTTGAGGACTACCCGTATTATAGTAGTGCTGACAACCAAATTCCAAGAATCATTGGTCTTTCCTAAATATTACAATTTCTGCCTTGTTTCCCCTTCTCCAAGAGAACATTTATTTATTTAATTTAGTAAACAAATTTATATAACTGCTCAAGTTAGACATAGATGATTCCGAGTGGCTTACATCATTTAAAAATTCATTACATAACAAAACCTATTAAAAAAACCCCTGCACCCATGGCAGCAACAACGCAACAAATCAGTCAGTTCCATCTCCATTCACAAAATGTTTTTAGGTCCTTTCCGAAAAGCAACAAGATGGGGGTCAACTGGACCTGGGTGTGTGTGAGCATATGCATCCAGAACAATACAGGTAGTCTTCAATTTACAATTGTTCGTTTAGTGACCGTTCAAAGTTACGACACTGAAAAAAGTAACTTATGACCATTTTTTACACTTACGACTGTTGAAGCCTCCCCCATGGTCACATGATCAAAATTCAAAAGCTTGTCAACTGACTCATATTTATGACGGTTGCAGTGTCCTGTGGTCATAAATCACATTTTGCCATCTTCTGACAAGCAGTCAATGGGGAAGCCAGATTCGCTTAACAACGGTGTTACTAACTTAACTGCAGTGATTTGCTTAACAGCTGTGGCAAGAAAGATGGTAAAATGGGGTAAATTCAATTAACTGTCTTGCTTAACAACAGAAATGTTGAACTTAATTGTGGTCCTAAGTTGAGGACTTAGGACTGTAAAGGACAACAAAAATGAGTCAAATCAGAGCATATATTTACCTGTTTCAGAGATGAAGCAGGCAAATAAATGTATGACTATTCATATGAAATAGCTGCCTCAAGTTTGCTATCTTCTGATATTACACAGTTACCTTGTCATTCTGCTAAAAAAAATGAAGCTAATACTCTGCATGCATTAAAAATAGAAAATTATCTCAGAGATTAGTTCCTAGTGGATGTTACATAAAAAGAACTCCACTGAGTTGGCCAAAAATCTCTTGCCCAATATTCTGCTTCTAAAAGTAACACCAAGTACCTCTGGTAAGCCATTTACTTTATACTGAACCTACACAAGTTAATGTCCACCTAACACTGTTGGCTAATCGTTGTAGATCTTCTAATCCTTCCTTTTTTAAAACATTCAGATAAACAGTTAATAGCTTGCAAAATCTATGTGAAGTTTTGTTATCAAGAAAACATGACACCGTACAATAAAATAAAATCCTTCCAGCTAAGCCACTGACTGATAGGCATTAAAGATTTTTTCCATCAAATGTGTATGAAATTATTTGTGATTCAAATACATTGCCTATATTGCTTTCATAATATTATTGAGGTCCTTTCAACATCAACAACTTTTATTTTCTGAAGCAGTTGTTCCCTTTAAAAAAATTGAGTACAGTATTGATGCATTAATGCGCTTCATAAAGAATGTTTTATTATAATTTTATTAGAATTATAATTTGAACCTTTGTAACACTGCAAAAGTTACCGAATACCCAAAGAGGTTTTCTACGTGATTGTTCATCAATAAATCTCATGGAGTCCAATTTCATACATCAATTATGCTGCGTAAAAGTAAAAATAGCCATTTTTGTCAATCCTAATAAGCAATCTTCCAAATACCCAAAATAGGAAGTTTAATTTTATCTGGAAAATGTGGTTCAAATAAGCTTCAGCATAAGCTAGTAGTCTTCATATTAAACAAGGGTGAGTTGTAAGCCCTTTGGTTGCACTTTAGGAATGCTTGTTGACTCTGAACATGCTCAGGAGCTGTGGTTGCTCCTTCCGGAAACCCTAGCCTAGGACTAAAAACAAGTTTTGTACTCCGGACCTCGGCCTACTTACTCACTCACCCCGCTGCTCCTTCAGAGACATGATGGAAGCGGTGTAATGCGCTAAGTCAAAGAAGGGAAACATGGGCAAACGAGCGAAGTGCAGCGGCAAATCTCCCAAGAGCTCCATCGCGACAGATCCTGATGCGCATGCGCCAATCCTGTCAAGCGGCGAGCGAAAACGCGAAGGTAAGCTTGCACGAGAAGGGGGCGGGACCAATTTCAAATAAGGCGGGGTTAGAGGGGACTCTAACGCCCTCCCCGTTCTTTCGCGGCCTATAGCCGCGCGCGAGAATGTGGCTATGGAAAATAAAAAATCCGCCCCATCTTCGCTCTTAGGCCAAACCGCCGTCAGTAGGGAGGGCGGAAGAAAGAAACTCGCGCCCACGAGCGGAGGAATGATTGGTTCGGCTCGAATCTAACGTCGTCCAGGACTGAAAGGCGATTGGCTGAGCTTTGTAAGGCGGGTCGAGAACACAGAATTGCCGAGGGTTAGTGGTTTGCCGGTAGCAGGAACGCACATTTTGGGCTACGCTACAGTAATCGGTGGAAGTGCGTCTCGCTGAGATCCCTGAGAAGCAGCAACAGTAGTTACTAACCGCCGGGTGTAGGTTCAGCCTATCACCGTCTTGGAAATTAAGCGAATATCGCAAATTCGAGATAAAGATAGCGAAAGCTATAATATACCCGTACTTACACCATATAAAAAGGTCCCCCCCCTCCCTATACATGGCATTACAGACTTCTCCGCTCAACCTATTTTCCAAAGCACCAGAAGGCAAGACAAGAAACAATGGATGGAAACTAATCAAAGAGAGAAGCAACCTAGAACTAAGGAGAAATTTCCTAACAGTGAGAACCATAAACTATTGGAACTGCTTGGCTTCAGAAGCTGTGGGTGCTCCCATCACTGGAGGCTTTTAAGAAGAGACTGGACAACCACTTGCCTGGAATGGTATGGGGGTCTCCTGCTTGAGCAGGGGGTTATACTAGATGACCTCAAGGTCCCTTTCCAACTCTGTTACAGGTAGTCCTTGAGCTACGACCACAACTGAGCCCAAAATTTATGTTGCTAAGTGAAACATTTGTTAAGTGAGTTTTGCCCAATTTTACGACTTTTCTTGCCACATTTGTTAAGTGAATCACTGCAGTTGTTAAATTAGTAACACGGTTGTTCAGTGAATCTGGCTTCCCCATTGACTTTGCTTGCCAGAAGGTCGCAAAAGCTGATCAGATGATCCCAGGATACTGCAACTTTCATAAATATGAGATAGTTGTCAAGCATCTGGATTTTGATCAGGTGACCATGGGGATGCTGCAACAGTCATAAGTGTGAAAAACGGTCATAAGTCACTTTTTTCAGTGACGTAACTGAATGGTCACTAAATGATCTGTTATAAGTTGAGGACTACCTGTACTAGGTTGATGCCTTTTGGAGGTTCTGGGCTACAAATAACAGATACTGATATCTGCCGTAACCTGTTCTGCTGGTATTTTCAGTGCAGTGCATAAAGGTTCATTCTGCTCTGCAAAGTGCTACTTGAGTCCGGACAGACTCTTACCAAGGCACAGCAGAGCACTGAATAAAGTCATTGTTTTAATGACTTTGAATTAGTGTTGCCTTTTGGCAACTGCCTGGACAAGTCCCTGCAGGGTTTAGCAAAATACCTGAAGTGGTTTGCCACTGCCTCCTTCCTAGCGCTGAGAGAGGGACTGGAGCAAGGTTACCCAACTTTTTGTTTAAGGTAGGACTAGAACTCAGGGTTTTTAGCTTGGAACTTCTACTACTACACTAGCTTTGTGCCTAAAACAGAACTTGAACTCAGTACTAGACTTAGCCTGGTATTTCAACCACAAGTTCAAACTGGCTCTCATGAATAAAGGGTTACGTGCCTAAAAAGTGATGTGTGCTAACATGCTCAGCATACTGGCTCAAATACAAGCTGCCTGGTAGAGCTTTCACCTAGTTAGAAGTTGGCTGGCTGAAACAACAAGGAGGATGTGCTATACTTCTTTATTCCTTCAGAAGCCCCTTTTTTCTCAGTTTTTCAAACACAATAGCTATTAGCTGGAGATAGCCCTAGCTTTATAAAAAAAATGCATTCATAACTGAGCTCTCAAGAGTACAAATAAATCATAAAAATAGATCATTATAAATGATAGGTCAGCTTTATTTTTGTCACTTCAGTAATACTATATTGTGGGACCTGTGCAGCAACTGCAAGTCCCATTGAACCCCTAATCAGATACAAGATATATGTAGGTACAACATAATTTATTGTCGAAATGAACAATTGAAGTTTGGAATCTGAGTGCTTCCAGAACAGACTCTTAAAATGCATAAATAGCAGTTGGCAATAGCATAATAACCTTTTGTACACATATATTTAAATTTCTATTTCTGCATAAAAAATGAAGCTACTTCTTTAAGATATGAAGTCTAATAAAATATTGGTCGATGTCGATGACCTAAATAATCATTAACATAGAAAATACTGCAAGTCAAATGTCATGTTTGTTATTAGAGGAGATTCTCTTAATTTTCATGAGCACTGATTATAGGTCATTTGAAAGATTCCTCTGTAATCAGTTTGATTAATTATAGTTATTTTTACCCACCAATGTTAAACACGATTCTTTCTTTCTCCTCCTATTGGATAAGTTGCAATGCCAGCCTGACCCATAACTCAAAAGTGTATCTTGAATAATTTTGTGAGACATTAAATTTGCAGACATTATAAAAGCATAAAATCATGTTCTTTGCAGTTCTGCTTGATATCCACTGAGTGGCAATAGATGTACACATAGGAAATGAAAATCCAATTATGTCTGACTTCTGCTCACAGATGGAGCAAGCTGACGCAGAAGATCAAAAAGAAGAAAGATATGGACCCTGCCGGCTCAAGATCAAATATGGACTACACTTTATCCTAGCAGTTGAGATAAGATGGTAACTTGCTCATAGTATATCCCTGGGCAATATACATATTTTAATTAGCTCAACCAAAAGTCTTCATCTGAATGTAAAAACAGGCCTGCTGAATCAATCCAAGGACCATCTTATTTAAGCATTTTGTTGCTCACAGAAGCAAACCAAATGCCTATGTGGTACTCACAAGTAGGAGGTTAAAAGCTACCTTTCTCCTGCATTCCTGAATCTAAATGCCTGCTGCTCCAATCTGAGTCTTCAGGACTAATAGCCCTGAGTAGATATGATTTCTATGAATAATCTATTAAAAAATTCCCCTTTAAAGCCATCCAGATGAATAGCCAACACCATGTCTTGAGGTGATGAATTGTGCACCATATGTATAATTTTACCTGTTTTAGATCTTATTCCAATCAGCTTCATTGGAAGGCTCCTGGAATTAGCAATAGCAATAGCACTTAGACTTATATACCACTTTACAGTGCTTTACAGCCCTCTCTAAGCGGTTCACAGAGTCAGCATATTGCCCCCAACAATCTGGGTCCTCATTTTACCCACCTCGGAAGGATGGAAGGCTGAGTCAACCTTGAGCCTGGTGAGATTCGATCTGCCAAACTGCTGGCAGCTGGTGATCAGCAGAAGTAGCCTGCAGTACTGCACTCTAACCACTGCGCCACCTCGGCTCTTTTAATTAATGTTTCAAAATACAATAAGAAATCTTTCTCTATTTCTCCATGCCATCTGTGATGTTACAGAAATCAATGAAGTTTGTGCCAGCAGTTGTCTTTTTTTTAAGTTGAAGAATCCCAAATACTCTCAATTTCTGTTGAAAGAGCTATGTTTGGTTCCTCTAATTTTGATACCCTTATTGTTCTTTTTCCAACTGTGTTATATACTTGTTTTTTCAAATGTGGTAGCCAGAACTGTATACAATGTTCCAGATGCAATGTACATTGTCTAAGGAATTACAACTTTGATTGTTTGTTTTGAGTCCATTTCCTAATGATTATGCTAGCATAAAAAAGAGAATGAATGAACGAATTCTACCATGAAATTTGTCATTTTCACAATTTCCAGCCATGCATGGAATCACACATTCCATATGATACCTACTACAGCTCCAAGATCCCTTCCTTCATGTTAATCCCATCATTGTACAGGTAGTTCTTAACTTACAATAGTTCATTTAGCAACCATTCAAAGTTACAACAGCCCTGAAAAAGTGACTTATGATCATTTTTCACAGTTACGACCTTTGCAGCATCCCCATGATCATGTGATCAAAATTCAGATGCTTGGCAACTGGTTCATATTTATGACCGTTGCTGTGCCCCAAGGTCATGTGATCACCTTTTGTGACTTTCTGACAAGCAAAGTCAATGGAGTCAAATTCACTTAATCGTATTACTAACTTAACAACTGTAGTGATTATCAAGAAAGGTGATAAAATCGGGCAAAACTCACTTAACAAAGGTCTTACTTAACGACAGAAATTTTGGGCTCAATTGTGGTTGTAAGCTAAGGACTACATGTATATGTAAACGTAGGATGTTTTGCCCTAGTGTACAGATTTAAATTGGATCATGTTTGCAACTTGGTTTAATCATTCAACCAATTTAAAGAGAATCGTTAGAAATTTTTCTGCTTGTAACTTTTATTTCCTTTAGTAATTATTCTCCTCCTGATAGATTCAGTTTAGTTTCTTGTAATTCAGCCATCAATTGTTTGTCTGGGTTGTTCCAGTTCTATTTTAGCATCCAACTGTTTTTTTTGTTTGTTACAATCTCTTTTTTTTTGTTCTGCAGCTTATTAAATTAAAAGGCTCTTACATAGGTGTGTGTGTGTGTGTGTATGTATGTATGTATATGTATGTATGTATATGTATGTATGTGTATGTATGTATACATATGAGAGCAGTTTGGTTTAGGCACCAGACTAGAAACCAAGATACCATGAAATATTCTTCCACCATAGGCATGAAAGCAGGCTGGATGACTTTGGGCCAGTCACTCTCTCTCTGCCCAACTCACCTCACAGCTTTGTTGCTGTGGAAAAATAGAAGGAGAAAAGAATATGAGGTACGTTATCTGCCTTGAGTTATTTATCAAAATAATAAAGATTTTTGTATTTGTATATATACATTCAAATTATTTCAATTTTATTTATTTTATCAAAAAAAAAATTTAAATAATTTGTATGTATATATACAGTAAGCTTCAGGAGCCCTTTATTGTCAGTTATGTTAAATAATTGGAAGAACAAATAAAACTGGTACTGTTCTTGCTGTTAATATCTGCCTCACCAAGGAGAAAATGTAGATGATGGTTTTCAGAAACAAACTTTCAGTATTCCTACACAAAATCCCACCAAAACTCACAAGACATTGTGCTTTCATAAGATGTCAGCCTTTGTGGATGGGGAAAGTTGCCATCTTCCCTTTATCCCAATGAGAAATGTATGAACATCTTTAAGGAAGATTGAATGTTCAATCTGGTTTTGAGTCCACACTGATACGCATGCTGAGAGTTGACAAGGATTAGACTTCTCATTATTTTTATGCTAAGGAAAGAAAAAAAAAACATGCAAACAGGAAACAATGTTAACATTATGCCTCCCACGTCCCACCATGAACTGACCATCACATCTTCCCTACATAATTGAACTCCGGCCTGTTTGGAAAACTCTCAATATCATCAGAGGTTTTGTCTTCCAAGACAGAAGTTGCTCCGTTGTTAACAGCACATTGTCCTCCCTTGCCGCCACCATCTTCTACCTATGCCTGGTGTGGGGCACTATCTACAGATCCCAATGCAGTCTTTGGGATCATGAAGTCCAAATTAACATAATCAGATTAACTGCATGGAGCCATACGTTTGAAAAGGACAAGGGGAGGGGTGGAAGAAACAAAAGGAAAAAAGTATTTCAACAAAGGGGAACCCTAAGGAGGACAGAAAGGGTTTATTGCTGTTAGGCTGCAGCGTTGAATGCTTTGCACCTGCATGGTGAACAAGTCCTCTTCTAACGAAGGACCCTTAGATGGTATTAAAACATGGGAGGGAGGGAAAGAAAAGAAAAACAGGCTGAATGCAAGAGGGACTGAATGAATCAGCCTGCATCCCATTAATTGATTTATCGGGATAGAAAATGTGCAAATGGCTGTCAGTGGTAAAACGGCCGTGTGATTTCTACTCAGCATGGAGAGGAGATCAGCCAAGTAATCTGGTCTATTGAGATAAGAGTTTCGGAGCCTCTGCAACAGAGTGATAAGAAATGCCAAAATCCCAGTAGACATTTAGAGCTGCATTTTTTGGCATTTTTTTCAAACGCAGCTGAAATACCGTAATTCTTCTATTTATAATTATAATCATTTTTATTCATCGAGGAATAACACAACATCAAGAACAACAAAAAGAATTACATTTTTTATTGGTATTATTGGAAAATTAAAGTCCCAGCCAGGAACTTAGAAATTATCCAAATAAAATCATAAGACAGGACAAAATCATTCCTTCTCCTTCTTCCCTGCTCTTTCTTTTTCTTGCTTTGTTTTTGTGACTTCAAAATAAACTTCTAATATGCCAAAGAAAGAGGAGGACTACAGAGGCAAGCTGGCCTGCTTCAGGCAACAGATGTTAGGAGACCAATAAAAAGAGAAGCTTCTCAGTGTTCAAACTTCTGCTAATATTTTTTGAGTTATACCAAAAAGGTTTCAGGCGTCAAAATGTATTTGGAGAGTTTTTGCAAAATAACTAGTTACTTGCTAATTTTGGAATGATTGACTCTGTTTTGTTATGAAGGATGATTGACTTAACCCCACTTGAAAAATTGAGTAGTGTTGTTATTAGAAATTTCTGCATTTAAGTTTACTTTGTCTGATTCTTCTATACCTGAACTAATGTGCAGACAAAAATAATGGTGAGCTGTCATGCTGCAAAGCAAAACACCAACCTCTAGAATCGCCTGTGTACCCAAGACCTTTGAGACTCATGTAGGCATCAGAAGTTCTTACAAGATAAACATGATGAGTGGCTGCAGAAAACAAAACAAAGAAAAGGGGGAATGATAGAAAATATGCTAAAGAGCAGATTAAACCGGAAGAAGAACAGTTCTGCAGTTTATTTGGGTAACTAGCTATGGCACCATTTTGTAAATAATAAAAAATGTTATGGGACCGTCTTTCCCTGGTAGTATCTGCATATCCCACTAAATTTAGCAAAGTGGACATACTCGGGGTACCTTGGGTGAAATAATGTCACCTAATGGGTCCCATGAAGTGTACCTTCTTTTTGATGGAGCCCCCCCTATGGAACAGCTTCCCATCCAAAATACGGATGGTCCCAACGCTTTTGACTTTTTGCAAGACTGGCTCTTTCCCCAGGCAGCAGGATTGGGGTGTTAATAATAGGGGCTTTGGTGTGGATATATGTGATTAATGATTTTGGGCTTTTACTAAGCTTCAGTGTGGTTTTATTTGAGGTTTATGCATTTGTTTTGGTTTGATGGAAAACCTTGCTTTTATTTTGCCCATTGCGTGTGTGTGTGTGTGTGTGTAAGAGAGAGAGAGAGAGAGAGAGAGAGAGAGAGAGAGAGAGAGAGAGAGAGAGAGATTAAAATTATTATCTCCTAAATTCCAGGGAACAGTATCAACAGCTCTGTGACCTCTACAGACTGCGAGGGTCATAGATGAAGAAGAAAGAAAGAAAGAAAGAAAGAAAGAAAGAAAGAAAGAAAGAAAACAATCCTAGTTATCCATTAGGTGAGACCAAATAGGAATAGATTTCCAATATTTCAGATTTGCTTCCAAGCCTCTATATATTAGAGTAAGAAAGCTGAATAGATTGTATTAAAACTGAATGGATTGTATTTCCGTGGCATTTGTTCTATATTGGTGGTTATTTGGGGGAGAAGACTGCGATATCTACCACCTCCACTACTTCACAGTCTCACAGCACAGCCTAGGGAGAAATCCTAAACAGGAAACTATGTACCTTAAAAACAAAGTGAAGGAAATAGTCAGCACTATTAAGCTGGATTGGGAATAATTTGAAAACCATGGTATGTGTGGTCTAATCATAGTTCCTGATTAACCTCTGCATTACTGTTTTGTCATTCTGCTTTTGTGCATTATATTTGTTAGACATAAAACTTTGTTGCAAAAAGTAAGCTATCCAGATGCAAAAATATACACCTCCTATTTAAATAATTGTATCGCAAAACTATCACAAATGACATCAGCAGATATTGTAAACCCTTTCTTCATGCCTTCCTAACAAAAGCCAACTTAAATGCTTTTTATGGGTTATATTTGTATCTTAGCATAGCATATGCAATCACAGTGTTAGATAATCCGTTATCTAATAGCTTACATTAGCTATTCTTACAGCTACTATTCTAGTGGTATATGATATCAGAAGGGTTTTTAATAGGTAGCTAGACAAAGGCAGAAAGAGAGAGATGTTCTGATGATTCATGTGCAGAAAATAACCTTTCTGTGAATATTGTGAGATATTGGGATGTGTTACATACGTCTGGAAAAAATGTAAAAAAAATATTATTTAAGAAGTTATGTTTACCTGGAGCCTTGCCATACTTGGCCTTCTCTTGCATTGAAGTCAATGGCTTAATCATCCCTTCCAATTCTATGATTTGGACAGGACCCCAGCTTTGGAGGTATGGCCTTCCTATGCAGTATTTTATAGTTGTTTGCTAAGCAGCAGCAAAAAAACATGGCAGTTACTTGTTAAAATATACAACAGTTGACCTTTGCAATCTGGCTACCCTACAGACACACAAAAGGATGGGTGTATCTAAATATTAAAGTTCACCTTCAACTTCCTCCTCCCGTTTCTGGTTTAAGCACCTGCTGTTTTAAAAGTACAATCATTACTATGAAAAAGGATGTCCGAGGTGACTTTTAAATGACCTCTGACCTCGGGGGTCAAAAGTTAAGCTGTCTATTCACTTGTTTTCTTTTTCTGGTGGCATGATAAAAGAATATATCAGATGTGTGCTGTTTACTTCTATCCTTACTTAGTCATCTCCGACAATTCTCTGATGGCTTTTTTATTTACCTTTCTCTCCAATACACCCTCTGAAATGACTCCCAGATGTATTAGATACAAAACATACCTTTATGCCACCTACAAAGCCACCTCAACCGAGATGTTTGATTTCAGGATGCATAAGAGTTTGACTAATAACAGGATTTTATATTTTCAAAAACCGGGAAGGGAAGAAATCAACTGTTGTTTGTTTCTTCACCCCAGCAGTTCTAGCGAGAATGTGGGTGCAATCTTCAACCCCAAGTCAGAGTGTCATTTGAGCAACTATGATATCCCTTTTATGCTCCATTTTAACATTCTGGTCTCATGCAGCCTTCATCATTGTAATACCAGTTGAGCCTTTTCATTCTCACTCTCTTTCTAATTTTTGAAACATTTTGCCCGCTGAAGAAATATACACCTAAAGTGGCCTAAAATATGATTTGTTCTGTCATGGATTGACTTCTCTTATGAGCAATAAACTTCCATTTTTTTAAAGTAAAACAGTAATGTAAAGTGGGGGGGGGAAGTATATTCATCTACCGCTAGTGACTGAAAAGCTTTATAAAGATCTCATACTTACTAGTTTATTCATGTCTTCCCAGTTTGCCTATAGTTACAAGGACCATATGATTTTTATTATTATAATGGACAGACTTTTACTGTTAGTCCTCAGGATAAAACCATTCATTCGGGTTTACAAGAGTGCTGAACAAATGGTACTTATCACAGGTCCTCATAGTTTCAGCTGTTGCAAAGAGCCATAGTCATATGATCATGATTTTCAAGATTCCCTGCTAGCTTCTCACAAGCAAAGTCAATGAGGAAGTTGGCAGAAGTCAGAAGTTGCAGTCACATGAGGTTCTTACTTAAAGATCGGCGTGGCCCTCCCTGAATGACAGCAACTGGGACAACCAGAGCTGTCAGTGCTAAATGACCTGCTCACGTGACATTAGTCTTTGACTGTTCTGCTTAGTGACAGCAATTCTAGTCCCCATTATGCAAAATATGCAGACTGAATTGTCTTGGTTTTTTTTTTAAATAACATAATAGTGTTTGATTTTAGATATTTTTTATTAGGATATGCATTTTTGTAAAGTTTCTCTTGGTTTTGCTCTTGAATTTTCCTTTGTGAAGCAAAATTATAAACGTAACGTTTTAATCCTTCTGAATTTTTTTTCAGATTGGCCCGTTATGTTTTTCAAGAAAATATGGTTACTATACCCAAAGTGGATTTCTAGTACATATGGTAATAAAGATGGGTTCATGGTTGTTTTCAATGTAATTTAATGTGTAATGTAAAGTACTAACACTATTTAATAAACATTATTTGAATATACAAATTAGCCCTCTTTAAATCTCATGTAGTAATGGACTATGGAGTTTGTATTTCTGAAAATGATTATTTATTAATCTAGCCTACTTTATGGTGTTCCTATTTAACTGCTTAGCAAATTCAAAAGAATCTGTTTTCGTTGCACAGGATGGAGAAATGTGAAATGTGTAGATAATTGGTTTCTGCCTGACAAAAGTAATTCCCAGGAAACTAAGTAAAGAACCAATGCTGCTTTCAAATTAATGCTGTCTTCTTGCTTTCTTATCCACTGAATCTGTATACTTCTTTTAAAAAATTACAAAGCATCCAGTGTTTTTTTCCCTTGCAAAGATAACTTAATATTCACATGCTTCTGTTGTTTCCAATAGCAGAGAGAAAATAGAAAACCAGTTCAGCTCTTAACAAAATCAGTTAAGACATTGCATTTTAATATAAAAAAGACTGATTTTGCAAATCTTTTTAATATATTAGGATTAAATAGGGAAATGTACAAGAAAATATATAAAACATTCTTGGCCAAACAAAGGGGGCTTACAAAACATAAAAAGTGCCAACAAAATAAATCTTTGGTAGTAGTTAAAAACACACATTGTATATTAATAGCAAGAAGATATACAGTAATAAGACAGGATACTTAAGAAATACTACATTTACTTTTCTCACTATAACATGAAATATTTACCTTTTGTTTTTGCACCAGAACATTGTTTTGCCAAGAGAATTAATTTTTTTTTCATTTATTTAGTGTATTTGGACAGTTTTAATCGTCAGAAATAAAAATTAAAATGGACAATGCCAATACAAACATAGATATTTTGAGACATAATTGAAATTATTTAACCAGTAAGTTGTACCATGTATAGATCTAACAGCAGTTTTAGAATTTCTTCATAAATTCTTTGCATTTTGCATTGTTGCTAAAAGTACCAGAATCTCATGTATCATTGTTAGGTTTTCACACATCAAATCTACATATTTAACTATAGTCACAAAAGATGTGACTACTGTGTATTTAGACAATAATAATAATAAAAATATTAACCTTTTTAATTATTTCCAACACAAGAGAATGCTGAAAAATATATAAAAGAGCTTGAGATTCTTATCCATCAGCAGGGTAACTCTATGAAAATTGAACAGAGCATAACTGTATTTTCCATGACAAAAGAAAAATTGACTTCCAAAATGAATAGAATCCGCTTCTGAGAGAAAAATTGGGACAAAGCTACCAGTGCATCTTGAAGGAAGAAAGAGATGGGCTCAATAGGTTGCCAATGGTTCCATTCTATTCCCCCTCCACCATGCTGTCTTTCTTCCTTCTCAGTCTTCCTTCTCAGACCTAAAGACATATTGTTTCTAAGATTTCCCTTTTTTGTTCTTTTTTTAAATACAGTCATAATAATTTCTCTATTCAATTCTCAGGATTACATCTTTACTTCAAAATTGTTAGCGCCTTAATTCAGCAAGATTTACTCTGGAATAAAACTTTCTGCACTAGGATTTCTGCTGTCTTAATATGTAGACCTTGGGCCCCTGGGACAGTATTTTAAGATCCTCACAATTCTGGTAATATTGTAGATGAAGGCTTTAAACTTGGGAAAAGAATTTGGCACAAGAGCCCTGATAAACCTGGTCCTTTTTGAGGCGACCAGAATTCCAGAAAACCTCAAAAGGGGAGTTCCTTAAGCCATTCCCAGTCTTTCCCACACCCCACTCCACTGATTTAAACTTTTTATCTTCCAATGTTAACAATAATTTAAGAAAGGAAATTTCAGGATTCATATATTGCACTAAGCCATATTTTTTCTTAACCAAAATGTGCTGAAAGAAGACATCATTATTTCCTTTGCCCACAATGCTAAGTCATAAGCCATGAGTTAGAAAATACACAATGACTGTTCATCCCACATCCATGTTAAAGGTCTACTGGGCTCTCCATTTAAAGAACACTAGCTGTTGAGCGCCATAGGAGTTGCAAAATACCCTTCCATTACATCTTGCTATTACTCCTATAATTTTTGCCCCATCTTGAAATGATGTAAAATCATTCCTTGGAGCTAGAAAAGAGCAGATAGTATAATCAGTGCAAGCTGTTTATTTCCTTCGCAGTAGCCCTATAAGAACCTTCACAACTTGGTGAGCACCCAACATCAGGAACTCTATGTCTCATTTGGCATTCAGCCATAATCTTACAGGTGGTAGCTTCATCTCATTGCCTGCTCAGCCAAGCCAAGCACATACATTAAAGGTCAGAACCTGTGGGTCCTCTCATACTGGGCAGGACTGCTAGATCAACCACACATGATCAACAATGTAAAACTAACCTGTCACATGTCAGTCTAATCCCAGCTTCTGAAATGTTCTATCACTTTTGGAGGAAAGAGTTAATCTCCAGTCTAATTAGAAACTATTAGACCGCTTTCACATGACAATTTTGCATGCCTACTGACAATCAGGATGGAAAAGTCTCCACAGGTGTAGACAAATTTTGTAACACCCCTATGTCAACCAGAAGTTTTTGGATTTGATTGTTTTTCTAGATGTATATTGTCAGGCGTGAATAGCTTTTTTCCCTTTATTAATTGGATGCAGAGTAATGTATTTGTAATGTGCTTTTGTATATTTGGTCTATGACTGTACAGTATTTTAATAAACTAAATTAAACTCTCTCATTTGGCTCAGCTGGAATGCAGTAACAATAGTACTGGTGAGGTAGAACAATCTTAATTAGTATAAAAAAGATGTTATTACCTCTATTAAGCTTAAGCTTATCATACCTCTTATTTCCCAACCCCCAAAGCATATTTTTTAAATAAAACAATTACAGGGGGATTGAAGAAGGTTATAACTGAGAACATATGTTCTAAAATGTATTAGAAGTGATTTTTTTAAATTAGCTGAAGTTTAATTCATTTATTCATTTATTGGCATACTACCCATTAATACAACGTACAATTTAATCTGCATGCCTTTATTGAGAAAAATGCATTTTTATCCTTATCCTTCATAAAGCGAATGGGCCTATGAACAAATAAAATCTTGGCATGAAAGATGAAAAAAATATGCCAAGGAGCAGAATATTTATTATCATTTGGCTTTAGATCACTTTGTAGGGGGCAAAGTCCTTTATAAGTAATTTTGCCCGACCTGCTGCCCTCTAGAAGCCTTAGCTTCACCTCTGCCTCTCAACTCTGGTTTTCATGACGTGTATATATAGAAGGTTGGGGCCCTTGACAGGGACAATGATATCAGAGTTGCAGTGAAAGAAATGGAAAATGATAAAATAAAAACCCACCTAGCTAGAAACACAAATGCCACAGAGTTTCAACCCCCTCCCCATTTAAGGGTTTTGCTTTGTCATTTAACTGAAAATACATAATATCGGTAGCTAATTTTAGAGTTCAAATAGTGGTTTTTAACTCAATAAGACTTTTGACTCTTAACTATGAAGTCTTTAAAAAAATTAGAAACTTGGGAGTGGCTGTATCCAATGTTGATAATTAAGTGAATGAACGACACCCAGTTTGGGACAGTTTATGCAGAAGGTTAGGTACAGTGGAATCCCTCATAGAAAGAAATCCATAAGTGATCCATGTGATCCTATATTTATTTTAAAGGCAATTGAATAGCGCCTCTGATTTATAAAATGCCACTAACAACAAATGAAACAGTTGTTTTTCTATTAAGCTGAGCTTTTGAAATTATTTAGTTATTTTTTATCTGCAAATGTTCTGGAAAGTGTAATTTCAGCCAAATTTAAGAGTTTTTTCCTCACATTATAAATCCAGTTGAAATAATACTTAAATCCATATTTTTTTTTAAGGTAGGCATCTTTGAATATTTCAGAAATAACTAAAATCCACTGTTGGTTATATCTGAGCAAACATAGTGGGCAGTGGTGGGTTGCTACTGGTTCGCACCGGTTTGAGCGAACCGGTAGCAGCGGTGGGAGGCTCCGCCCGCCCACCCACCTGATCATCATCAAAAATACTCTGTGCATGCGCAGAAGCTTCTGTTGCGTGCAAAGCGTGCATGCGCTCATGCGCGTTCCCGTTCCTGAACCAGTAGCAACGGTAAGTGAAACCCACTACTGATAGTGGGCATGATCCATTCCCATCTGCTCAGATGTATTCCCTATGCATTTTGTTTTGGTTAAATTTTTATCTCCCTCCGGTTTTGACATACAGTATACTGGAGGAAAAATAGTAAATGAAATGCACACATCCTAGCATAAAGATTGCACTGAACTGGGCATTGCAGGCAAAGGAGAAGAAGACCGTAGCAGTGCTCAACTAATTTTGACATTAATGTATCTTAAATGAATTTTTTTATAATGAGTAGCCTTGGCTCCAGAACTCCAGATATTTTCTTTTACCATACCCAATTTATAGTATTGTAAATTACCCAATTTATAGTAGGCAGTGTTATCACATCTCTTGAAATGGATACAATGAGATGCTCACAGTTGTAGTTGTAGATGTGGCTGCTCAATTTATGTGGTTTCTTCCCTTAGGAAAGGAAGTGGGGAAGAAATAATCAGTTGTTCACTGTGGTATGTTACAGTAAGATTTGTTTTACCACAGGAGAAGATGCACAACTGCAGAATTTGTTTGACTTAGATCTTCAATTAACCTTTGTCAATCCAGCAGCCAAATCATCAGGAACTGAAATTCCCAGAGCTCCTAGCCAGCTGTTTTAAAACTTACAGTGTCACTCAGCCACAAACTACTGACCCTGACAATTTTCACTTGTATGTCACAATAAAGGGCAAGGGATCCATTGGTGACTTTCAGTAGGCCCAGTCGAAGTCCCTTGCACTCAAAATCAAAGCCCTTTATAGCCGATTAGACCATTGGAATTCTTTTTAATTATTGAAAGCCATGTTCTTCCTCAGAAACGCTTACATAAAGTACATTTGAGTTTTAAAACACCAAGATGGACCAAATAAATAAATAAATAAATAGATTAACACTGTATAGAAACAAACAACTACCACAACCGGTATCAAGGGGAACTATCAAATTGCAATCAGGGTGATTACCCTGACTGATTGATTATGGAGATGATGTTTCTGACCAGCATTCTGGGATGTTGCTGCTTGTGTTGGGAGAAGGGACCTCAGAGTCTTCAAGGAGAGTCAGTTCTTCCATATGTTCCAAATGTGGATTCTGCTGGAACAGGCCCAGTATCCTTTCTCGTGGATTCGCACCTGTTTGCGGCAGCCCTTGCTCCCCAAGGACCTTGACAAGGAAGTTGATGTACCTCATGGCTAAGCGAAGAGTCTCATTCTTGCTCAACTTTTTGTCAGGAGGATGGGTGGGAATCAGCTTTCTCAGCTTGGCAAAGGCACTGTTGACGTTTTGTTGCCTCCACCTCTCCCTGCTGTTGGTGAAGATTTTTCTGGTCATCCTCAAGATTGGAAGAACTAGGAAGAGAATGAGAGGAGGAGGGAGAACATTAGAAAAGACATAATAAAAAGACAAAATGGCTCATTCAACTGCAAATGAGGTATAAGGTGTGACTCCAGGAATTGAGTTATGGTACTTAATATTGAAAATGAAAGCTTCTTAATAACAGGGGCCCCAGCAGGAGATACCTGATACAAACGTAATATCGCCCTTGCATATGTATTCAGAGGTATCTGATTCTAAGCAAAGAGTTCTATTACTATTGTAGCATCTATGCTTACACGTAGACATATTGTAGATATAGAACTGATAAGGTGCTTCCTTATGCCAAAAGCATGATGTTTCCTTTATTGAGACCAACCAACATGCACAAAGGGATGTATAAGCATTCTCCAGATGTATTTATTTATTTTTAATGAAAGAATTTTGTACAATAATAAAAGCAGTACAAATTTAAGAATGAGAAAAAGAGTGAAGAAAAATAATGAAAAGGTAAAGAAAGGAACAAGGAAGAAAAAGAAAAGAAAAAATATAAAGAAGTGGCTTTCAAAGCAGTTCTGTATAAATTTAATCATCAGTCCTTCCTCTTTAAGTTACATTATGATTTCCTTCTTCCCATATTTTACCCTTCTAATAATCAAATCCATAAATCACTAATTCGGTTTTTTTTTCTGTTTTCAGCAAAACATCCATAAAGAATTTCTCCAGAATGCTTCATATGGCAAAATTCAGGGAAATGCAAGGAAGTACAAAATTAAGCCAGAAGTTTAAACCATGACAAAACTGAAGGTCAGATGCTAAATAGAAACTGTGCATTACATATAAGAAGTTTCTAGTGTTCCCCACCAAAGGGTTGTTCAGGGGTAACTACACATGCCTAAGATTCTTAAAATGTACAAATAGTCCTCTTTTAGCAACCACAGTTCGTTTTTTAAGCAAAGCAGTTTTAAGTGAAGCCATTGCTACAGGTATGCTTATGATTTTACTTCATCTCTCCTTTGCTTTACAGACCTATGAATGCAAGGATTGGTCACAAAATAACTTTTCATCACTGTCATCACTGCCAATGGTCCCTAAAGAGGCAGTTGCTAAACAGCTTGTAGTATAAATTACGATTTGTCACTGACCTTAAACAACAACAAATGGGTAGGCCATGTATTCATGTTTGTCATTTGTTTTCTCCCTCATTTCTACTAGCTAAGCATATTTGCTTAGTAGCAGCTGACACTGAATTGCCGCTGAAATGGAATATATTTAAGATGTAGCAATCTTTGTGAAGTAGTAAATTACTAAAAATTATCCGAATTATGAGAAACACTTCAGGCTATCGCATGCTCTGTGTTTTCTTGTCAAAAAAACATGACAGTTTTGCAATGCTTCAGAATCACCTCTGGTACAAAAAAACCCCCAAGCAAAACAAAACAAAAACCAGTTCATACAGCTGTTTGTACAGAGAGCCAGTTTGGTGTAGTAAATTAAGCCTAGAAACCAGGAGACCATGGTGTCTAGTCCTTCCTTAAGCATGAAAGCTGGTTGGGTGATTTGGGACAAATTACTATACAAGGTTGTTGCTGTAGAGGAAAATAGGAGGCGGAAGTATTAGGTTTGTTTGCCACCTTTACTTTTATTTTAGATAGATACAGATAGATAGGTGATGATAGATAGATAATAGATAGATAGATAGATAGATAGATAGATAGATAGATAGATAGATAGATAGATAGATAGATAGATAGATAGATAGATAGATAGATAGATAGATAGATTTAGTAATAATAACGCCAACAACTCTAAATGCTGAACCAGTTTATTTTCCATAATCGACATCCAACTCTTGATTTAGTTCTCCCACCTCAAAAAATTCTGCATTCTGTTTATTTAAAACATATTCCCTTTCAAGCCATCACAGCAGCAACTAGTTATAGTTACAGTCAATGAAAAATGTGCCTTGTTGAAAAAAAATGCCAATATGTTATCTTTTCACAATCATAACTCAGAGGAGCTGTTCAATACAGTGGAGAAAATATGGCTTAGCAGCTTTATAGCATGCATTCTCTCTTAGCAACTGTGGAGATTTTCTAGAAAAGTGGATATACAATGGGGTCTGAAAATGTGGGATATGGGGGCTAATCTTTTATTCCTTTTTTGGATTGGGTGGAGATCTAAGGGTTTTTGTAATTCCAATAGGTGCAGCAGAAAAAGGCTATACTCTTATGCCATGGGTGTCAAACTCGCAGCGTCATGTTGTCGTCACATGACATTTCGTGATGTTTTCCCCATTCACGGAGCTGGGGTGGACGTGGCCTACACATGATGCATCCGGCCTGCAGGCCACCAGAGATATAAACTGTAACTGTAAGATCTGTGGACTTCAACTTCCAGAATTCCCCATGCTGGCTAGGGAATTCTGGGAGTTGAAGTCCACAAATCTCAAAAGTTGCTAAGGCTGGACACCCCTTGCTTTATAGACTCTGTTACATGGATTTATACGATCTGAAGAGAAACATGGATATGTACGATTAATCCTGAAAGGATAAGACCAGTGCAGTGCAGCACAGTTGGGCTCACAAATTCCAACGGAGAAGTAAACAAATGAACAAATAATTATAAATGAAATCCAGAATGCCAGTCTAAACCAGTATCCCTCTTCTTTTGCTTAGGTACCACGTTAATATGCTTCATAAACACATTAAATACTGTAGTAAATGAAAAGCCTGTAACTTCCCATTAGCACAGCACTCCAGTGTAAGCAGCACTATTTGTAGAAGGGCAGCAAGAGCTGTCTCACTTTCTTTCTTTGGTGCTCTTCTTTTGTCAATACAAGCCCTGTGAGCAAATAGCAGGCTTTGTGATTTCATCCCTTAGAAGGCATGTTTAAAAAATGCATCCTTGTATCTCTGACATTTGAACAAGATCGGCAAACAGTAATACCCTCTCTCTCCATCTTGGGTATCTTTCATAAAGAGCTGTTTCTGGTTGCTCTTTCATAAGATGGGAGTAGAAGAACTTTTATGGTAACCAGGCATGAAACCCAAACCATTTATTCACATCCTGGTTGTGCTATCTACAAATGGTGAGTTTGCCTAATTGTTCTATCCCATCAGGAAACTATAGAGCAACGACAGTATATATATCCCAAATCATGCAGTAATTTTCAAGTGACATTGAGACTCCAATATGGTCTAAATTATTTGGGGGTCTTCTGAGCAATCCCCACGGATGCTGTTATTCTGCTTCCCTGTTCTATTGTGATGCTGATTTTCAAAATGATAATTGTAGTGAATGTAGAATTCAAATTAAGTTACTCATGAGAAGCACCATAAAAAGAATTAATTATGACCAATTTAGAATTCCACTAATGTAAATAAGATTGAAATAGGCTGGGCTATACAAATACTCCTTGTGAACTCTAAAAGCAATTTATTTGAAGGGCAAGTATCTAAGTGTATTCATTAAAAGCTAATAGCATGCAATATATTCTAGTAAAGTGTTGTCCATGTATTCTTTGCATTGTTTCAGATGGCACACCAAGGAAATGGCTGGAAAGTCTGGTTGGGTTTTTTTACTGGCAGAGAAGCATCCCAACAATTCAGACCCATGCCTTCTTTTTAGGAATAATCCCTCCAAAAAAACACCTCAGGCAAGGGTTCCAAAGAGTCCTCTACAATAAGGCTTATATGGCAGCCAGAAAACAGACAGGGAAGTTCTCCAGAACTGCCACCCAGGTCCAAAGCCTTACACAAAGCTTGTACTTCAAGAACACAGTTGGCTCATCAAACATAATCATTTAAAGAGAGGGGACAGTGAAACTATTTAAGAGGAAATAATGTAATATATTTTGCTATCCCTTTTTCCCTCTCATTCAACAATGTCTTATTCTCAGAGACTGCCTGGACCAGACTACTGTTTTCTTGGCAAGGTTTTCAGAAGTAGTTTGCCACTGCCTTCCTCCTAGGGCTGAGAGAGAATGACTGGCACCAGGTCACTGAGCTGACTTTGTGCCTAAGGGAGGACTAGAACCCATTGTCTCTGGTTTTCTAACCTCATGTCTTAAACACTACACCAAACTGATTCTGGTCTCAGTACCAAAGGAACCAAAATGGTACCATACTTCTCTTAACCTCTATAGGGGGGTACAATAACAATACTGAATATCCAAATAAATAATATACAGAGGGAACAAATTAAGAAAGCACCCCAGAATAACTCGTAGAGAAAGGAGCATAGTCAGAGACTACAGAAAAATTAAATAACTGTAGATGAGATGGGAATGATGGAGCGGAATGGAATGTCACGGAAATTAACATACTGTACATTCATTCCTCATTCTCCGTGGGTTTCACATTCTTGAAAATCTGCCACAAAAACATAAACTGTGATTATTGAAGTGTTGGCCTTAATGAGATCACATGACCTATTATAATGATGTGGAGATTTGTTAACACAACAAACATGCAAGAACAAGAATGTGGTTTCCATTGTATTGAAGCTGCATGGTAAGGCTATTTTTTCCTGATTGCACATGGCTGCGCATAGATGCATGTAACCCATATTTTATTAAAGATGGGCTAAGCATTTATAGAAGCCTATAAGCAAATCTGTGCAAACAGAATGCATGGATAATGAAGACTGAGTTGTTTAGGAGTCTGAGCAACACACTCAGATTACACTATTTTGTGTGCAGGGCCCCTTGCTTTCCTGTATTAAGAAAGCAGAGTATATAAAACCCTTTATCTGCTTCGGTTGCCATGTTCTCAGCAAAATATGTCAGTGAAACTAGCTACTTCTTTCTGCTTCACAGTTCGGTAAAAAATATTGTAGCAGCATTTAGCTGACTACTGGCCAAAGTATTCAACTCGGAAAACATTTTTGGTAATAATATAAGTAAAAAGTAAACATTTTTAACAGTCTGAGGAGTCCTTGATTATTGTTGGAATGAAAGCAGTCAGGGAGGAGGAACCGATCATACATACATAACCCTTATAGGCCCTCCAGAGAAGTTGTTTCCTATTTTATCATATATTTTAAAGAACAGCAGTGGTTACTCAAGGAAGGACATATACGGGAATCCCTGGAAGAAAAGTGTGTTTTGTTGTGTGTCTTAAAGAAGGAATACGTTTTGTGGAATTTTTCACTTCTCTTTCCGAAGACACAGATCAAGGAAACTTGTGTTGAATATTCTTAGGGCAGCATCAATGAGGAAGAATTGTTTATTCTCAGCAAATCCCAACACTGTTTTAATTCTTTTGTTCTGGGTAGTCAACAGCAAACTCCCAGACACAAAACACAACCGAAGCACAAAAAATTGAATTGCAACTGAAGGCATATCTAGTTAAAAGATATATCCCAGGAACTTTTCCTTAAAGCAGCTTTCATGAGCAAAAAATCAATCCGTAAACTATTAAAAGCAACCATTTTTAAAATCCAAAAAGAAATTTAAAATCACAATGTAATAAAAACCCCATGAAAATCACATCTGGACTTTAAAGAAGCAAGATAAAATGAGTATTGATGGTTTTGAACTTTTATCTTGGAGAAGACTCCTGAGAATACCATGGGCAGCCAAGGAAGCAAACAAATAGATCATTAAACAAAACAACCCAGAGTTTTATCTCAAAACACAAGTCATCAGGCTCAAATTATCCTACTTCACATACATTATACAAAGACCTCGCTCTCTGGAGAAGGCTTAATGCTGGAAAAAGTGGGAGGGGGAGGAAGGGTACAACCAATAACAAGGTGGATGAATTCAGTTTCAGCTACAGTATGATGGGTTAATTAGTAGAAGACCTGAAGGACCAGGTAATGGACAGATCTTCTGGAGAAAATCTAGGTATATCTGCTTGCTTAACAATGAACACCAACTTGATAATGAATAACAAAAAATGACTCATCACATATGTAGACATTACTCTACTTATGAATTTTCAAGTGACAGACTTTCACCAATGTGAACAAATGTATCCACAACTCTAATGGTCCCTAGTAGTTCCCAGATGTAAGGAGAAGGTGGGAAAGATTTAGCTTATGGCATGCTGCACATACGTACCCTTGACAGCACCATCACAAGAGCCTACCATCAACAATGAATGCACCCTATGTTCAAGGACACAAGGCTGACAGAACTCCTTGGATGAGCGGATTGCAAACAGATGGAGAGCCACCCAAATGAGAATCCAAGCACCCTAGGAGGGAAGAGGGACACCAAAGTGGGGAGGAGTCTGCTCTGCCTAAACAACAACCCAGGAGGCTGGTCCATGGAGTCAGCATATGATCTGATTGGGAACAAAAATGTTGAGCCATTCCTGGGATCACCCGGAAGGATGGTCTGCACCAGAGGTGGGTTTCAGCAGGTTCTGACCAGTTCTGGAGAACTGGTAGCGGAAATTTTGAGTAGTTCGGAGAACCGGTAAATACCACCTCTGACTGGCCCCACCCCCATCTATTCTCTGCCTCCCGAGTCCCAGCTGATCGGGAGGAAATGGAGATTTTGCAGTAACCTTCCCCTGGAGTGGGGTGGGAATGGAGATTTTACAGTATCATTCCCCTGCCACGCCCACCAAGCCACGCCCACACAACTGGTAGTAAAAAAAATTGAAACCCACCACTGGTCTGCACCTATGTCTCCTCTGAAAGTCCTTGGAGAAACTACCACTAAACGCTCCCCTGCTTAACCTCATGGAGAATGGAAATAGAACACAACATCTCCACCAAGAAAACAACATTTGCACTAAATCTGACAGGGCAAGCTATTGTATATAAACAAAGAGTAGACACCACCCCCACCCCCGCCATTCCCTTCCAACACTGAAGATATTACCTAGTCGGATAATGAAATGTCAGTAGCCAAACTACCATCTCAGAGAGTACCAAGGACTCCACAATTCAACTCTGAACTACATATCTTCTCTTCTGTTGGTAAAACACTATCAAACTGGGCCCATATCACTGAGAATACTGGTTCTGTATATGTAAGATCCAACCACAACTTCAGTCTTAGCTGTTCTTTTGTAGGGTCAGCTCTTGAGGCATGCATCTTTTTTTTTTTTAATTACGTTCCTATTTTATCTTGATTTGGAAACACAGAAACTTAACCTCATTTATATTTTAATTAGAAACAAGTAATAAAAATAAGAAGGTACAAACTATAAGCATACATTTTTAAGCAGTTATATTTTAAAATCTAAAACAAAAATAAAAAATAAATACGTTTTCTTCAAGTCAGAGGCTTCAGAACTTGTACCTCAACTTCGAACCATGGTATACTAAAAAAGAAAAAAGAAAAACTTGCAGAATTTTGGATTAGAGTAATCATGCAGCAATTAAATGCTACTGAAATTAATGGGACTGCATTCAAAGTGATACTTAAATTCACCTAATGGCCTGCTTTTATCTGAATTACCAGAAACATAACAATTAAAAAACTGGCAAAACAAGCTAAATTTAAAAAAAAATAACATTCAGTGTACAAGAAAGGAGAAAGCAGTCATTTGGTAGTGTTTAGAAGAGACACTCGTTTGCAAATCCATCTATTCAAAAATAATGTCTTCACTGTTTCCAGTAGGGTTTTTTTTGTAAATTTATTCTTTGATCCATATAAAAGTATAGCATAAATCAAAATTAGCATGCAGTCCTCCTCAATATAACGTTAATTATGCAGAGGAAATCATTTCTGAACAAAGAAGAGTGGGAGAATAACCAAGGTGAAATATAGCCCCTTCTTGCTTCCAATGTAGAGGAAAAGTAGTTTAACCCTTTCTTCCTTTTTTCTAACCAAATCACCCCCAGAAGCTATTTATATACAGTAGTTCCAGGGAACAATTACCTCTTTCTCCAACAGCAGAATTTCAAACTAGACTATCGTTGACCTCAAAGATACACATAACCACAATCATATGTAAATTGAACTCAGGTACAATCAAACAAAAAGTGACTATGAAGATATAAGAATATTTCCTTTAAGAGTTTTGTAAACTTCAGCTTCAGGTATATGTATAGTGGAAGGGATTCATATCAAGACCAAGATATAGGAAGTAGGATTTATTCCCTTCCTCATTCATGCTTTTCTCCATAAAAATTACTACTCAGTTGCCTGACATTGGTTCTCTTTAGCAAAGCAATGAGCAGCAGGAGTGCTTTTATGTGGGGTCTTGCAGTATCTGGATTGCAAATCATAATCTGCCATTTGCACCAGGTTTCAGTTAGATATACTTCTAGAAGTGGTATTTTTGTGAATAGGTCAGGTTTGGGTTTTAGAATTCTGAAGAGCAGAGTCAATCTAAGATATTTAGGGAAAGGTGTTGAGAAGATTCCGCCATGTTAAATTTCTTGTTCATGCCCCTCATTTTCAGGGAGAGAATTAAAGATGGGCTGAAATCGTTCTCGCGGAAATAATCATGGCTCTTGGTTGGATAAAATATGTGGCATATATTCAGCAAATTCCTATGTGCCTGTAATAACATATTGCTATAAGGCAAATATTTTGACATGCTTTTCCATTAAAATAAGCTGTTGGTGATTATATTAGCACCTCTGCATTGCCATTTTTTTCTATAATACCGAATTGGCTTTTGATTAAATATGGATTTTGTTTGATTGCTGTCATGTTGTGAGGCAAAGTTCCAAATATAGCTTTGTTTGGTTGTCATTGGTACATTTTTAATAGCCTGGGGGTTATTAACTTACTTTTTAAATTTGATCAATTCAACATTGTTGATGGAATAGATATTGATTTTTTATTATTATTCTAATCAGAAGTACACAATTCTTCAAATATAATAGAGAAGTGTGCTTCAAAAGAATAAGCATTATTTCAGTAGCATTCAATAGAACTCATTTCATACAGAGCCATTATTACAGTGGTTTTAACATCAGGATAGCTTTATAGGAATTTACATGAAATGCCGCATTACAAATTTATATTCTATCTCTTAGAATAATTTAAAGGTTAGCTGAAATACTGTAAATATATAGACATGTCTCATGAACTAGCAAGATTTCATAGTAAAATGTAAAGAAGTGTTTCATCTAAAAAAAAATAATAGACAGGCTCATAAAATAATTAGTAAACTGTGAATAAAAGGAATACACCTTTCATATTATACCAAATCCACAAAGTGGTATATATATCTAATGCTTCTCCAGTTTAGTGGCTTGTTTGTTCATTTTATATGCAATGAGTGACAAAATCTTAAGAGGTTTCTTAAAAAGCTTAAGCTTAAGAATGTGATTTCCTAAAGTTGCTCTTTTATCTTTATGTACCCATTTATGGGATGTTAGTCAGACCTACAACTAGTTAAGTCTGTAATTACAGCGTTTAAAACAACAATCTCAAAAATAATTGAGGCAGGCAATCATCTGTTAAGCAGAGGCATTTCATACATTGCCTCAGCATGATCACACTGGGGTTTTGTATCACGCATGTCAACATAGGGAAGACCAGAGTCCTCACTTAAAAAAACAAAAAAACAAACATGCAGTGAGGGCAAAGGGCATTTCCAGGAAAACATGAAATGCTGCAACCTGTGATGCACCTGAAAACCCTGAGCACACCTTTATTTAGGGAAGTTTTCAGAAGACAAAATTCCCAAAAGACTGGGGGGGGGAGGTGGAAAAAATACAAATAGTTTGCAACTTACCTTTTCCAAACAAACAGCACAGTCTGGCTGTAGAGAAATATTCACAGCAGCTGAAGTCGCCAAGCCTCTCCTCTTCACAGCTCTCGGGTCTCTCAGCTTCAAATCGCCAGAGCCTCTTTCCTGACAATCCAGCCAAATGCCAATCCCAGCCTGCCGTCTCATTTATAGAATCTGGGCTCCTTTGTCTGGCGCGTGTCAGCACTAATGTGGCTGATCTTGGCAGCTTAGTCCACATCTCCTGGGAGATTCTTTTCATGCTGCCATCTTCTTCCCTACTTACTCCCAAGTGGGAATAGTGGTGCGATGCTTTGTTCCAAAACACAAGGGTTCCTTCAAATCCAGGACACTTAGGAGAAAGCCTGGAAGCTTGGGTTTTGCAAAAAGCCCAAACTCAGCAAATTCTACAGCTTTAAATCTGGGCCAGGCCAAGGTCGAATTTTGCTTTGGAATCTAGCAGGAAAGGGTGGGTGGGTGGGTTGTTCAGCTATGGATCTGGTGCATCAAGCCTCAAATCAACATGCAGTGTCAAGTACTCCTCCTCATTAAGTATCACAACAATTAGATTACAGATTTGGGAGAGAGAGCAGGATCGGAAAGTCTAGCTTTTAGAAGAGAGGAAGCTGAGTGCTCTTGTCCAAAATTAATATAACATCAATTAAATGCTTTTTGAAAAGAAACCTTTATGAATCATGACTGCTGTTCCTTTTACAAGATAGGCAACAGTTTTTGTATCTGATACCCATGCAGATAGTAAAATATTTCATATCAATTGCAGGTATGTTTAGATGTCCAATTGAAAATGAGGGACCTAGGGGAGAGATGATCTATTGCTTCACAGATGTCGATGGGCAAAAAAATCTCAGGTTCAAAGCATTTCACATATGGAGCAAGAGCAGTTCCCTTAATCTCAGAGATGAACTGGAGGAGGCTGGTGGTTTATGGATTTACCATAGGCTGTAAATATACAAATGACCACCAGAGAGCCCAGAGGGTGGGATCTCTCATATCTCTTTGCTGCCATCTAATGGTTATAGGCCTCCATACCAATTGATGGTACAGTATACCTACCAGGGGTGAAATGCTACCGGTTCGGCCCAGTTCGGGTGTACCGGTAGCGGCGGCCGCCGGTGGTTCAGAGAACCGGTAGCGGCGGCAGCGCGAGGCTCCGCCCACCCACCCGGACATCGCCATTTTCTTGTTTTTAACTCTCTGCGCATGCACAAAGCGTTCTGCGCATGCACAGAGGGTGAAAAAGCGCGCGCTTCCGAACCGATAGGGAAGGTAAGTAGATTTCACCGCTGATACCTACCATACCAATTGGTGATTTCCAGATGTATTGGTTTGGCAATTCCCAAAATTCCCCTTTGAACCTTTGGTTCAGTTGGAAAAGGCATCCTATTCTGATTTGTCTGCCTATAGAGTAGCTTCAGCTAGGCATTGTATATCTCATATCTTCAGAAAAAAGAAGGCTGAATTAATATGTTGCAGGAAAGTCCAAGTTTTGTAGAAGTGCAAAACATCTCTCTTTAAAAAGCTTAAGGATTGCACACACAGAGACACAGACACACACACACACAGAGTTTCTATGGCAATTGAGCGTGGAAGGTTGAGTAGGACTTGAACAGGCCTAAAATCTTGTTAGCTCTTCAAGGTAGTCTAGACAAGAAGTACAATTATGAGTACCAACTCTATCATAGGCTTCATCAACAGAATCTTGTAAAATTGAAAATATTTCTCCCCTCTTTTACTTTTGCTTTCCAGAAAACTAGGAGAGGGTCTCTTCTGAAACTCTTCCCATGCTCCCCAATCTTTTGGTGACTAATATATCTTTTATATGATGGTTGTCTAGTCCGCAGCTCTTCCTCCTGTCTCCCAAGATCAATTTCACATACCATCACAGTATATAACTTGGCTGAACTTTTATTATTATGTTATCCTGGGACAAATAGGATAATAGGACCTGACAGGAATGCTAAGAAGTAGCCCTCTTGCAGAAAGACAAGAAAACAGGGCTGGTTATCAAGTCCTATTCCATACTCCTTCTCTCCTCTAGTTTACCAAAGGAAGAATAGACCACTCTATGTGACCCAGACACATAGCAAAAATAGCCTTTGCTGAGCCCCTGAAAAATATCCAGACATTAACTGGTAATCTATAAACTGCTGGCTGGGTTGCACAACCTTGCCTTATGTACAAAAATATTCATTTTCTGCATCATGTTTTTATTCAGTGTCTCCTCCAGGTTGTCTTATTATTCCTGAATTTTTTTTCTTAATTTTTTTCCTTCAATTTATCAAGAAATTGTGAACTATAAATTTCAGAACATTGCTGAGATATGTAAAGGTCTAAAGCCTGGCAAACCTAGGTTAGACAGCCTTCCCCAAACAGTTGTCCTCAAATTTGCTGGACCAAATCCCAGGATTTCTATCCACAGTGGATAATAATAAAAGCTGTGCTTCTCTCTCAAAAAAAAAATCCCCCCCCCAAAAAAATTCTCTCCTTACCACCACCATTTCAAAATTGCTAAAGAATCTCAAAAGCCCAGCAAATTAATGTAATCATTTCTAGTACTTGTTAATATTATTCTGTACGATTATACATCCTGAGGCATCAATATACAATATACAATAAGTAGTAAAATAAAATTGGAGGGGGGGAAATTCTCACCTCCTAGAGAGTTTAAAGACGTTAACCAATCTTTTTTCAGGACTTAAACAATCTTTTTTTTAAAAAATTCACACGGTCCAAGAATGTCAACACTTAAAATTTCAGTGGCTTGGAAAAACAGGCCACACATTCATGTGTTTGTGAGTTCCTCTCCTGAAGGACTAAACTGGAGGCTGTTCTTTTCTCATGGTAAATTAAAGCCACAGACCTGCCCACTGAAAGCTCTGTCAACCGCTTCATTTAGCACAAGTGTTATGTTAACTAAATCCCTCACTGCCCCATTTGGAAGAGGCCTTTGGCCTCACAGAAGTCTCATTTCCATGTAATTTACATTGGAAAGTTGCCTGAAGCGCCTACCTTCACCGTTGCAACCAACTCCGGCACATTATTTATCCCCTGCCTGAAGCAGAGGAATATTCCAGCCAGCAGTCTCTAACATGGGTGGGAGTGTTCCTCTAGGACCCGTTTATATCTCTCGAGGTGCCGAAAACTCTCCCAAATAAATGCATCCACTCATCTGCTGCCTGTGCAACATTTGCTGAGGGAATGGATTTGTGTTGAATCAAAACGTAAACCATTAAACTCAAACTAAAGCATTATTCAGACCATTCTGGTTGTAATCAGGGATGCACTTGACTGAAAACACGGACACTGATTCGGTGATGTTTATTGTATAGGGTTGTTGTCTGTCCCTCTTGCTTGCAAAGGATTGCTCAACCTTTTGGTGGCCCTTCACAAGAGCTGTTTACAAGGGTGGCTAAGTGGGCTGGACATGTCAAGGAAGAAGTATCCAGTTTCCATGAAGTGTAGGTAAACTATGATTCCTAATGTCTTTTGAAACTCCCTCACTGCAATGTGCAGTATTAGGACAGCGTTAACCAACTTAAGCGCTAATGATACAATGTCCTTGAAAGCACATTCGAAGTAGTGTCCTGAAAATGCTAGCTAAAAATGACTTTCTAACAGCAATTGCTTCAATGCATTTGCTTTAAAAAAATGTTTTTGCCATGCACTAATATTTCAAGAGACAGTAGAGAACACCTCAGCCTTTTCCCACAACACACTTCACCGGACTAGTAAAAGGGTTTCTTTGTTGCAGGACTGTGATGGCGAACCACCTTTTGGACTCCCGCGGGTCAAAAATTCAGAAAATGCCTAACTTGACTCCGCTGACATGTCTCCTCTCACTCCCCCTGGACCAAAAAGAAACAATTCATAAGAATGAGTAATACATTAAATGCAATTAAATTATTTAAATTTATGATCGAACAAACGAATAAATAAATATATAAGTGTAAACATTTTTCAAAACATCTATCCGAAGCAGCTCCGGGTCACACAAAGTCTGAAAATTGGAGAATGCTCCTGCGTGCCCTTGCAGCCTCCGAAAAGAGCGGGAAAGCACATCCTGTTTGGGGATGCTTTTTGGAGGCTTCAGAGGCAAGAATGTCTGGAGGCCTGGCGTGTCACCAAAAATGACATGGTGTATCACCTGTGACACCTGTGTCATAGGTTCATCACCACTGTTACAGGAGGACATACAGAGCTCACCTGATCCCACAAAGTCCTAGGAGATTAAATGTACAACTTAACTGACTGGGTAGAATTAGTTTAACCCTGCGTGTGAATGGGTCTGTTTAGGCCTAAACAGACCCATTCACATGCAGGGTTAAACTAATTCTACCCAGTCAATTATGTTGTCGGAACAAGCTAAGCTACAGTGAATTGGGGTAGCTGGGTTTTTGCATACCTAACCCTCTAAGAAAAAAGATCTGGAGAGAAAAAATAGTTGAAAAAAACCAACTTCTTTGAAATTGTTGCCAAAAACGAACAACTTAGAAACATATCCCAAACACTGATTGGCTACAGCTTGTAAGCCCCACCTACTGCCACCTGCTTCACCTATGGAAAGGGACTAGTGATGTTAAGAAACGCTAGGCTAGCATTTTCCTGATTAAAGAGTCATAGAATACAACACATTTTCACAAATATGTAAGCAGGGACTCTATTCCCAAAATAGTTATTTTTAAGGCACTGAATATGTTGGGAAAATAAAAAAAAACACCTACTAAAGAGATTTGAAGGGGTTAAGTATGTTGTGGGAACAGGCTCACAAATACTGAATAATCTTTCATCTGAACTTATGCCTTCCTGTTGTGCAGCTATTTATATGAAAGAATTTGTATCCTATTTTAGTACTCTAGTGAAACAGTCTAATCCCATTGTATTTTTAATGGTTTTTTAAACTTTTGCTTGGATTTTAATATTTAATTTTTGTGTATTATATTTTATATTATATGTTTATATTATAGTTATATTATATATTTTATATTTTAATTATTGTGATCTTCCCAGAGTCATATTTGAGAGGAAGGAAGGAAGGAAGGAAGGAAGGAAGGAAGGAAGGAAGGAAGGAAGGAAGGAAGGAAGGAAGGAAGGAAGGAAGGAAGGAAGGAAGGAAGGAAGGAAAGAAGGAAGGGTATGTAAAACATCTGAAGGAGTTAGAAATGGTACTTTGGGTCAGCATCATACTTCTGAAGAGGTTTCAAGAGGCAGCTTTGGGGTTTCTTTTTCTATGTTACTGTATATACTGTGATTTTTAAAATATTGCCTATTTTAACAAAATAAACAGTAATGTTCAGATTACAAATCAGGGCTTTAGAAGCTTATATTAGAGGAAATAAAATGAAATAAACTTTGCCCATCTGTTAGTAGATGTAACCAACATAAATCATGATAAGAGATTATAATAAATCTGGATTTGTCCTTCAAAGAAATGTAAATATAAACCATTCTTGAACAAAAATAGCAAGTAATATAACAGCTGCGCCTGCCTACTGCAAAACCGAATCTCAGTCATAACCTTTTAAACTTTAAAATTCATTGTCATTAAGATACCCGAAACAGGAGTGAGTATGTGATATACTGGGGGGATATATAGTTCAATTTAATTCCTGACCTTAAAACTTTTCACATTTTTTTGGCTGGATTCAAAGAAGACACTCAACCAAGAAATGTTAACAGGGATTACCAACGATAGTGTATCTGAGGCTACTAAACAGTTGCTAAAATTTAATGAAGAAGAACAATAAGAAGAGAAAAAGATTAAGTCCTTTCCACAGCAAGCATTGCTTGCTTAAAGTTTATGAGGTAATAGATTTTCACCCTCAGAAATAACAAGGTCATAACAATATAGCAAGCACCTTAAATAAATATACTCAGCTGTAATCCACAGAGCAACTTTCAAACTCAGGGCACACCCACACACAGAGTTTGTGCTTTTCCAAGTTTAGCTTAATTTCCCTGTGATTCCACAGCATCATTCCTTTAGTGGAGTTTTCTGTCAGCTCCGCTGTGATGCATATAACAAAAAACACTGCTGAGAATAAGCCATTTTCCCCTTGAGGAGAACCTCTTCTTTCCCTGCAGAGTTCACATACTATGGTATCAACAACATCCATAGAAAACTGTGGTATAGCAATAGCAATAACACTTAGACTTATATACCACTTCACAGTTCTTTACAGCCCTCTCTAAGAGGTTTACAAATTCAGGATATTGCCCCAACAATCTGGGTCCTCATTTTACCGACCTCAGAAGGATGGAAGGCTGAGTCAATCTTGACAATGGAACTGCCGAACTGTTGGCAGCCGGCAGTCAGCAGAAGGAGCCTGCAGTCCTGCATTCTAACCATTGCACCAGCGCAGATCTTGATTAAATAATGGCAAACCAGCTGTAATTATCTTACTATTCATCAAACTGGAAGTGCAATACACATAGTCCTCAATTTACAACCATTCATTTAGTGACTGTTCAAAGTTACAATGACACTGAAAAAAGTGACATACAAACCAATCCTTGCACTTACAAAGATATTTATGTGATATGGAGTCAGGTGATCACCATTGGTGACCTTCCCAGCTGACTTCCGACAAGCAAAGTCAATGGGGGAAGCCAGATTCACTTAACAATCATACAACTCACTTAACAACTACAGAGATTCGCTGAACCGTGGCTAACAAAGTCGTAACATCATGTGTGACTAACTTAACAACTCTCTTGCTTAGCAACAGAAACTTAGGTCATAAGTCAAGGACTATGTGTAATGCCATGATACATGTGCAGTGATAACATCATACAATGAAGACATCACATAGATGCCACCATTATATATTTGTGTTCCAACATCTGATGTCCATGATTTGTGGTATTTGCAATATCATTCGCTTCTCTTGGCTATCTGGAGTGTCCATATATGGTCATATTAGCATTTCAATGTTCATCAGTTTTTACATTGGAAGCTGACCGTGGTGGCTTTCCCCCTTTTTTAGCACACTGAAGGTTCAGGTTGTTGTTTGAGGGTTGTTTTTTATCCTCTATCATTGGTCCGCTGCAAAGAGTATCGACAAGTTGTCATGGGGCTCCTAGTGTTTCAAGATCAGCTACAGCTAAGGGAGCCATAGGCTGGTTTGAAAGGGTTTCTGAGGGTTGTAGAATGAAAACAATGGCAGTATAGAAAGGACCTCAGATTCTTTTTCTCCTGTACTGTTTTGCCATGGTCCAGGTTCTGCCATATGATTTCTTCTACTAATTTGACAAACTTTGGCTAGACCTGCAAGTCTGAGAGCCAAACTAAGGCTTGCTCTTACATATGAACCATTTCCAGTTTCTACAAAGGAAACAGATGTGGAGGAAACAGCCCTCCAAATAATCCATGACTCTTCCCAGTTATTTCTCAAAATCCTTATCTGAAAATATCAGAGAACGTAGAACAGACTTGACAATCTAAATGGTAGATCAAAGATCTTGGGGTTCACCAGGACCGAATTACAATTCCCATCATCCCCAGCCTTCTCGCCCAAACAAGATGAAAATGTCATCCAATATTTGTAGGAGGTATGTAAAGTAATCCTTCTCAGAAGGCCTAGAGATATTACATACAGTAATATTTTCATAAGGAGCTTGGCTAACAATCATGGTTTGAACAGAGATTATGGCTGATCACAACCATTTTCCTAATTTCTTTTCTCTACTATGGTCCATAATGCTATGCAGGTTTATTCAGAAGTTACTCATCTACTGTATAATTACTGTATATGGTTATGACTGCATAGGATTACTGGCACTCACATATGTGTGTGTTTCATTGAAATTTCTCCTTTGAAAAACTTCATGGTGGGTTAGAAAATAATAAGGATTGAAATCTCAATCCAACCAACACACACATTTCTGGTGGAGGAAGAGATTCACAAATGTTCCCTGTACATCATTTTGAAGCCTAGATAGTTCCCCTCTCTGCAAAAGAACAGGAAAAAATGAAGCATAAACCATGTTTTTATGCCTAGCAACTTCTAAAAGAAATCGGAGTCACATTATAAACCAAGGGAGTGGTACAGAGCAAATATGCCAGCCTTGCCTAAATATATGTCTGAAGTAGGCATCATCTCTGGAATAGCAGTATACCTGCTTTTATTTGTACTCATCCAAGCTTTTATTGTTGCATTCTCCAGGATAATCCAAACAGATCAATTAAAGGTTGCATCCACATCAGATCATTTGACTCTGATGGGCCACCTCCCTGCCTTTTGGATCTGCTCACTGCTCCACGCTGCATCCCCTCACCCCCCACCCCCAAAGATCTTGAAGGTCTTGACAGGCTGCAGGTGCAGTCTCTCTCCAATATGGTGAGAGTTATGAATAGTAAAGATTTTAGCTCAAGCACATGGAGGCCATTCAGATGCCCTTGGATAATCCCCAGTTAATCAGATTATGCAAATTCTTCCATCAACCCCACCCCCACCCCACTCTCATTCACCAGTCTCAAAAGTGAGAAAAGTAGCTAAGCTCTCTAACAAAAACACCAACATGGCAAAAAAAAAATTACTTTATCCTCTTTGTCTGCCATCTTACCTGGATATTTCAAGGCACTGTTCCTCTAGCTTCATGACATGCTAACCATCCAGGAGTGAAAGTCTCACCCCTATTTCATGTTTTGTGTTCAGGTTGGGTAGTTGAGAGACAAAAGAGCCTAGAGCTGGCAGTGGGCACGGATGGGAATGAGATGTTGCCCACTTCCCACTGCCGCCCCCCCGCCCCACTTTTCAAAATGCTGATCTGACAAAGTGGATTCTGAGCGTATAAAGACCCGATCATCTATTACTCACAGGGAATCCCATGCAAGGGAGCCTCAAAATCTACAGAAGAGAAATAATGGTCATGTGTCCATGATTAATGAAAGATAAAATGGACCTTATTCAAAAATCAGCTTTAAGAAAAGGCTCAGGTCCTGGGTTCTATGCTATAGCCTTTTGGACAATCAGAAAGGGCTATGTCGGGATTGTCATGTAGCACTTTCTATTTTTCCTGAATTTCTGGATTACAAGATAAGGCCACCCTAGTTTTGCTTGTCTCTCTATCCAGCAAACCTGCTTCTTACAGCATCTCTGAGGATACATTGGAGAACGGGAGGGAAATTAACCAAGGCAGCCATCATTGTGTCAAACTAAGCAGCAGCATCCACATAACTCCCAAGGCATTCTTTGAAATTAAAAACAGGAAGTAGCTCTAGCTCAATCAGTGATTTATAAACCTATCCAGGCAAATTGGGCAGTATTGGGAATAAAATGGGTAAAACAGAACAATCTAATTAGTCTTCTGATGAAAATGTGTTTGGTGCTGGGCTATTTATCCAACTTCTCCCAAGCCAGCCATTTTTTTTGAGTACAGGGAATTTTCGACTCACAATCACAATTGGGATCAGAATTTCCATTGCTAAGCAAGGCCCTTTAAGTAATTCGTGCCTAATTTTATGACATTTTTTTTGCCACAGTTTTTAAGTTAATCATATTAGTCGTTAAGTGAATCCGGCTTTCCCCATTTATTTTGCTTGTCAGAAGCTGGCTGGGAAAGTTGCAAAGGGTGATCACATGACCCCTGGACACTGCAACACTGCCAGTTGCCAAGTGCCTGAATTTTGATCATTGTGACTGTGACGATGCTGTGATGATTGTATGTGCGAGGACCAGTTGTACATCACCTTTTTCAATGAGATGCCTAATTTCAAACAGTCATTAAACGAATGATTGTAAGTCGAGCACTACCTATAACCACAACACATTACCAAACTATCAAATCTCTCATTGGCTTAACACAGTGAGAATCTCTGTATTAATTCAGTTATACTTTTACTTGGGTTGAGAAAAGGGACATTTCCTTTATAGATCTGACTTTCCACCCAAAATCCTGGGAATCTTTTCCCCATTAATTGTTAAAACATTGGTTATGCTCTAACACACTCTTTTCCAACCTAAGCAACTTTAAAGATATATGGGCATTCAACTTCCACAATTTCCAACTCAGTGCTAGCTGGGGAATTCTGGGAGTTGAAGTCCACACAACTTAAAGCTATTGAGGCAGAGAAACATTGCTATAACGTATTATATTTAGGCCATGATTAGGATTCACTTGCCTTCATTTTTGTCTTAAGAAACTGTTTTAAAGCCCAATAAAATATGTGTACAAGGGAAAGAGGGTGGATTGTTGAGAAAACACATTTGGCACTCACGCCTGTAAGGATATGCATTTTGAGAGTACAAACTAACCAAGGAGGAGAAGAAAGAAGAAGGAAAGGAGAAAGAGAAGTTTCTATTAGACAAATTTCCAATGTGTGTATGGGGTGGGGGGTGAGCTTTCCAAAGTCACAGATGCGCTGATAAAATCTTTTATCTCTTCCTGGCAAGAGGTGTTTATTTAAAAAGACATATATAAAACTAGAATGCTACTCACTAAGGAGACACGGTTGAACAATACCCTGCAGTAAAAGCACTTGTCCTTTTGCTAAATCCCAGCAACTAAAAACATGAAAGAGAAACCCTTCCTTTTTCCCTTAAATAAATGCAGTTGGAAAGTGTATGCTGCCTTTTCGGAAAAGCTGCAGGCGGCCTTTTACCACCTGCCCTCTTACCTCCGATTCAGTTGCAGACACAAAACCCTTGCCGATAAAGAAAAGATTGATTTGTACAGTAGCTATTTTTCTCACCATAAATTCTCAACCTATGAGTGTCAGCAGACAAGAGGTACTGTTCTCACACTCCAATAAAAAAACACAAGGAACAGACATGCCCGGCCAAGAAGCACATCTATTGCAGCCCATGGGGTGGCCATTTCAAAATGCTCACCCAACTGGGGTGTTTGTGGACAGTTTCTACTTCAATCTTCCGTTGCAATTATCTCTGTCTTGGAGAATCTGTGCAGAAAAAGTTACTTTGGTAAAAAAACAAAACAAAACCCACCACCCTGTTATTTTGCTGAATGCCACATTTGGATTTAAGAAGTACAAGCTGAAATCTTATGGCATTTCCGGATCCCTGCATAAATGGATAGCTGCGTTCCTGTCAAACAGACAACAAGTAGTCAAAATAGGGAGTGCTCTATCAAACCCTGCACCTGTTAACAGCGGTGTCCCCCAAGGCAGCGTTTTAGGACCCACACTCTTTATACTTTACATAAATGACCTTTGTGATCATGAGCCGCGGTGGCGCAGTGGTTAGAGTGCAGTACTGCAGGCTACTTCTGCTGATCACCGGCTGCCAGCAGTTTGGCAGATCGAATCTCACCAGGCTCAAGGTTGACTCAGCCTTCCATCCTTCTGAGGTCGGTAAAATGAGGACCCAGATTGTTGGGGGCAATATG
>QLTV01003690.1:1185640-1241363 GCA_003457575.1 Thermophis baileyi | reverse complement strand
ATTAGGTGTAAGTTAACATCTGTTCAAAATATAAGCAATGGAAATGCATCAAATCAGTTTTATTTAGTATACTGCACGATCTACAGACCCCTCACATCCTGGACATAAATTGTTTCAACTTCTACCCTCAAAATGACGCTATAGGGCACTGCACACCAGAGCAACTAGACACAAGACAGCTTTTTCCCCGAATGCCATCACTCTGCTAAACAACTAATTCCCACAACACTGTCAAATTATTTACTAAGACTGTATTACTATTATTCTTCTCTTCCTTACTAGTATCTATCTCTTCCCATTTATTACTATAACCATGTTGCTTGTATCTTTCAATTTATATTGTTTTTATTTGTTTCCTAGTACGATTTGATAGCTTATTAGTAACCTTGACTATCACTAAGTGTTGTATTTTTTTATTCTTGATGAATGTATTTTATTCTCATGTACACTGAGAGCATATACACCTAAGACAAATTCCTTGTGTGTCCAATCACACTTGGCCAATAAAGAATTCTATTCTATTCTATTCTCACTTAGCAATATAAATTTTGGGCTTAATTGTGGTCATAAGTGGAAGACTACCTGTATTGGTAATTTTATTTTTAATTTCTCTTATGATGATTCTGCATGAATTATCATGCCAATCTAGCTACACCACAGGTGACATTTCCATTATGTTATCCTCCAAGACACCAAAATATGTTTCCTGAACAGTCACGGTGGCTCAGGTTCCATTAAGGGATATATGAATTGTTTTTCTGGTTGTTTTTCTTTTTGCACCAAAACTGTATCGCTTTGCAATTGTATTCCCAGCTATTCAGTAAATAGCAGCTTTTCCAATAAGAGAACCTTAAAATACAAGTGTAACATTTACCACAAACTATCCATTATAACTAACTAATAAACATCCGTCTCTTTGATAACTCTCAGTAAATGCAATAATTTTATTTTCAGACATTTATTGCAACGAAACATTTGGTAGGTGCTATCCTGATTTTTTAAAAGTCCCAGATTACTTTAACTAACTTTGTACTGAGTAAACCGAATTGAACAGAGAGTCAAAAGTGTACACTGGCAAATACAGCAAGGACTTTGGAATCGTGACCACAATCCAGATAGGACAGTTAAAATTTGTAGAGCTATACAAAGTTTTGGAAGAGCACTTGAACTGAAATACCCTTGCATGAGGCTTAGCATGGTAGAGCCTCATTCAAGCAGATGCATTTTGACTTTCTGCACCTGAAGAAGTCCACTTGACTGGAGGCCTCAATCAAGGTTTAAGTGATGTCCTCCCATGTGGTCTAGAGCAGGGGGGGGGTCTCCAAACTTGGCAACTTTAAAGACTTGTGGCCTTTTAACTCCAAGAATTGCTGGCTGAGGAGTTCTGGGAGTTGAACTCCACAACTCTTAAAAGTTGCCAAGTTTGATCTAGAGATTATCTTCCCACTGATTTCACCGGGATCGAAACACAACTAAAATGCCTGCCCATGGCAGGTTGAGGGAAGTTGAAGAAAGTAAAAACAATGGATAAAGTGGATGAAATGATCAGGGATAACTGAAAAGTTCATACAAAACTTTGAGATTGCCACTAGGGATTGGTCAAAATGGAGGAGATTTGCCCATATGATAATCAGGGCCAGACTTGATTCAACGACACTAAACTAATATATAAGAAGATTGTATCTAGTACAAAACAGGAAACACATTTGTCAATAAGTTAGATTTATCTGTAATAAGTTAGTTACCTTATAATACTTCATATTTTAAATACTATTTTAGTCAAAGATGTGTATTAATTCTTACTCGATTTTCCTATATGTTATAATACATAGTATTTATATTATATATAAATTGTGTAGTTGTGAGCACTGAAAAATATACTCACATTTTCTATCCACAAAGGCAATTCCCACTTTATTGAATTTTATATAAGAGCTCCAAATACAGGTAGTCCTGGACGTGCAACTGAAGTAGAGCCTGCCTTTACAGTCACAAGTGGTGACAGACGTTGAGATGGTTTTCCCCCCACCCCATTCTCCCTGATGCAGCTGTTAAACGAGTGCATCAGTGGTGGGTTGCTGCACGGTTCTCCTGTACTGTGGCGGAAATTTGCACCCGCTCGCCGAACCGGCAGCGATGGCCGGCTGTCCACGCCCCCAAACCAGTTCTCTGGTCACCGCGGCCCTGCAAAGAACGCTCTGCGCATGCGCAGAGGGTTCTGCGCATGCGCAGAGGGTCATTTCCGTGAAGTGATGTGGGCGCACATGCGCGCTTTGCTCACGCGTGCGTGCAAAACGCGCACTTCCGTCGCGATGCGAACCGGTAGGGAAGGTAAGTGGAACCCACCCCTGGAGTGCATGGGTCATTAAGCGGAGCACATGATGCCTTAGAGGGTGAGGGAATCCCTGTGAGGCCCAGTGCAGGCCATGTACAAGTTATGGGGGTGCTACAGCACAGAGTGAGTGAAGGGAGGCCAGGGAAAGAAGCTGTAGCTACCACTCAGCCTAGCCTAGGAGTAAGCAAAAGGCACCTCGCTCAGGAAGCATAAAACACCCGGGAAACTTCCACAGTGGAACATGAAGCAGCCTCACAGTTGGGTACAAAGCAACTGCCCTGCGGGGAAACTCCAAAAGTGTGAAGCAGCCACCCCTCTCTATGAAGCCACAAACACCTGGCCCTTTCTGCCCGACCCGGCTCTGCCCTGTTGATCTTCCCCATTTTCTTCCTCCCAAAAGGACGCCCGGTCTGGCCCTTTAGGAAGAGGAAGTCAAAGAAAAATGCTAAAGCCAGCCACCCAGCTGCAGCATCCTAAAATGCACCTTTTCCCAAGTTCCTGAGCAGGGCTTTTGTAGAGGGTGAAAAAAAAAAGCTGCCTTCACTTTTCCAAGGCTCTGGAAAGAGAGTATGGCCTCCCAAGGCTGTGCAGAGCAGCCCCAATTCCTAAAGCAAATGTTAAGCATTTTTTTTTTCCTTCTCTGCAAACTCCTCTCTGGGCATGGCTACTAAGCCTGTTAGTTCTAAGAAGTTTCAGCTTGACTTTCCTGGGTTAAAATCATCAAGTACCAATTCCTAGAGGAGATCAACTTCAATGGGAGGAGCCATTTCCATTGAAATGGAAATCGCCGCCACCAGAGAAGAGTTTGCAGAGGGGCTTCATAGGGGAGGGGCTGCTTCGCTCTTTTGGAGTCTCGTGGGGGTTTGGATGTTTGGGGCTTTTGGCTCCACTGTGTGCTCCGCCTTGTGTGAGGTGGCTGCTTCATGCCTTACTGTGATAGTTCCTTAGGTGTTTAAGGGTGTAGATGGGGGTGCCGAAAGTACAATAGGCAAATGAGAGAAGTTGCAGCATCTCTGCAGCCTGTCGTAAGTGTGGATGGGCTGCCAAGGTTTGCAATGTCCTAACTTTGGGCACAGGTTGCAAGTCTCTTTGTTCAGCACCATCGTAATTTCCAATGTTTGTTGAACAAATAGTCATAAGTCGAGGACTACCTGTAGCTAGAACTGCCCTTAGGAAGTAGTTTGTCACATGTAAATATTATGTAATATGAAAACTCTTTCACAGGTTTAGTTCTGTTTCATTTAACAATTCATTTGCTGGATACTTTTCTTCAATTTCAATCTTAATTAGCAGGTCATCATAATTAATTTGAAATATTAAAACAATTATGAAAATCCAAAGACAACCCCCTATTATTACAACACAAACACTGCAACAAGCAACTTCAATGGGGATGCCAGCAGGAAGCTGGAAATTGAAGTCACATGGTGTCATGCTTAATAAGCAGGCACGATTCATTTAATAACTGCAGCCAGAACTGATGTTGTAAGTTGGCATGGTCATTTACCATTTACCATCATGTTTAACGACCACCAACTGTGGACAGTCAGTGAGGATTACCTGTATGGTTTTCCCCCTTTTGACAAAGTTTCTTTTATAATGATCTGCCAGGATATCTTCTCTGCCCAGTTTTTATAATGTTGCTTCCTTGCTGTAAGCATGTTTGCCATAACACAACAGCCAAATAGCCACCACTGTTCATTTTCATATATACATACAAGCATACATATATACAAAATGCTTTTTGAATTCTTCCATCCTCAGCTACATAAAACTCCTGACGTGTGTCCTGTTTCTGGTTTCAATTATACACTCCCAACACACAGTTGTTATGGAAATTAGCAATTTACTCAAAGTTGAGGAGATAACAGCAGACAAGGAATGCAAATAGAAATAGAGCCTCTGAAAGAAGCTTGCCTGAATAGGTTTTCTTTAACAGGAGCAGACAGAAGAATAGTCCAGTCCAAAGTTCCAAGAGCCAGGTCAGTGTTGTCAGCCAATCCAGAAGTCAGAATTTCAGGAGTAGAATTTCACAGAAACATCACGCAAAAGCTGGAGATCAAACAGTTGATTCCAATGAGGGATAATGGGTTGCCTTGTAATCAGGCTGCAGCCAGGTGCCTTTAATCAAGAGATTTACTCCCTTGCTTGACAAGGAGTCTCACTGAAGCCTGTACTTTGTTTTCTGCTCTCCTCACCAGGTAAGGGGGCTTGGAGGCCTTCTGATTGTTTCAGCTATTCAGGTAGTGTCTATGTTTGATCAGCCTCAGGTGATTCTTAGCTTTGTGTCTCCTGAGGCTGACATTTCATAGATTCTGCTGCAGCAGCTCCTTCAAATTCAAATTCAGACCCAGCCATGACGCAGTGCACCAATTTCCACAAGCATTGTACCATCGAAACAGTGGCAAATCCATGAAGCATCCCAATGCTGATGATTTCTAGGTGAGACATGATGCAACTGTCAACAAATATTCTTCTGATGCCAGCATCTTACAAATAAATCAGTAGAGCTGAATTACTTCTTCCCATTCATTGATCGGCCAGATTCCATTAGGCTGGACATTGGGGGGTGAATTTTTCCAATCCCATACTTTGACAGGAACCTTCCAGTCTTTACCATAATTGGCTTCAATATAGTGGAGGGTTTCACATGGCACATGTACCTTAAGTTCTAGAAACTCAGTCCAGCACAAGGTAAATTTGGGAAAGAGATACCTGCAAAAAGGAAGAACAGATAAGACGGTGTAGGTAAAATGCTACCAATGAGAAGTAGATTATGTTCTTAGATTCTTATGTGGCAGACTGGATATAAGCAGTATGCAAACTTAGCTTCTTCAGGTGATATATTATTATACTAAATTATTATGGAAAGTTGTTGAACAATTTATTTTTAATTCTGCTGAATTATAATGACAGATCAGAGCTATTTACAGCACCGAAATGCAATCTTCAAACTCTCCAAGTCCCAAGGAAGTAAATTCTTCTCCTTTTTAACCTTTAAGCAGACATTTTGAAGTGCATAATCATGAGAATTAGAGACATTTATGTTGTTAATAAACATAAACATTTGAATTTCAGGACACCCATTTCTTTAACCTGCTCCTGAAAGTGTTTTTAAACTAATTTTTTTAAAAAATTGTTCAAGTATCTGCTTTGCAGACAGAATTGATTAACCACACAGAAACAAAATTCTTCACTAATGATCAAACTTAAATCAAAGATACAATCAATCACATCTCTGGCCTACAGAAGAGGAACTAACATGGTGCCCCAGAAATTCCACCCATTCTTTGTAAAAAAAAATTGTGTTGATCCAAAGAACATCCATTTTTCCCATAATGTCATCTCTATAGAAGAAATCAAGCTTAGTACCAACAACTTTCTGGTTAAATGACTGGCCTTTTTCTTTCCCATTTGCTCAACTTAACTTATTCAGATAACTTATTTCCCTCCAGTTTAGTTACTCAGAGAGTGGATTACAGTCATTCAAAATATATTCCCTATTCTAACACAGTAAAATTGAACCAGCAACACCTACAGATATAACAAAGAACAAACAACTAAGCAACAAACACAGCTGATAGTTAAACGACATTAGTCCTAGATAAGACTGATGATAATCTGAAATGTCCAAAGTAATACAGAAAAATGTTAAGCTTTATTTAAAAAAAAAACAATTCAGAAGCAGATGAACTTTCCTAGGCAGAGGGTAAGAATTCCTAACAAGCACTCATTGCTATTCACCATTCCTCTTGATTCCAGAAAGTGGGCTAGTGGGGCCTCTGAGCTAATTCCAAAAAGCTAACGTGGGAGACAATAACTTAAAATTTCCAGATGCAAAGCCAGTTGGAATCTTGCAGAGATAAATGCCAGCATTTGAATTGTATTCAGAAATGGAAGTTTAACGTGTTGTAGGAGGTTCTGCAAAGTACCTGCAGAAGGAGACACTGTGAAGAAGCTAAATATCTGCAAAGTTGGGCTGATAAATGTGAGTCACCTTTATCTGGTTGAAATGTTTTTGAATATTGGTAGCTCGGGTTGGTAGTTAGACTATTGGTTTGAGCTCTGAGCTTGGCAATTTGGGCTGCAAACGTTTCGTCACCATTCGAGGAGACATCGTCAGCGCGTTTTGAGTTGACTCAAAACAACTCAAAACGCACTGACGATGTCTTCTTGAATGGTGACAAAACGTTTGCAACCCAAATTGCCAAGCTCAGAGCTCAAGCCAACAGCTCAACTTTATCTTTCAAAGAATTTTGTTGTCCATTACTGATCTTGCCTCTGAAAAACTTCCTGATTTATTTATTTTTTTAGTAACCAGGTCGATGTTCTTCAAAAATCTTAAAACCCATTAAAGTGGAAGCAAATATTTGTTGGGTAGTAAGCTATGAAAACAGATAGTTCTTAAGTAAGATTTCCCCTCCATAAGTACCAACTCTGAGTCATACTTAAATTTCTTGCCCGATTTGGCCTGGGTTCCTCCATTCCACATGTGGTCATCCTCTTCATAGAAGAAAAAAATATCAAGCTTCACTTCATCGTCTCCTCCCTGGAAGGAGAGCTCTAAACTATCTTCAACCTATATAGAAAGGAGAGGGAAAGAACTCAAGACACAGATAATAAAATGGGCAGGCATCAAAATTAATGCTCGATTCCCTTCCAACTCTGTAATTCTTAGTTCTGAAATCTGAATATTTCCTAGCAGTATTTTGAAGATAAAAACGTCTTTAAGAATTAATAAAAAGCAGTTGAAGGTAACAGATGTGACTCTTTCAACTCCCCATGAAATGTAGTCAGGAAGGGGAATCAGTGCCAAGATTATTAATTTTATGTCCATCCTATTAATAAATATAATAGCATCACAGAAATGTAACAAGTCTTCAGCAGGTTTGTTTTTTTTTTAATTTCTTTTCTAAATAAGCTGAACTAGAAGTTAAAGAGCAGAAAGCCTTAAATTTCTCACTGCTCAGATGCTAATAAAACTAACGGGGCTAAAAAGTCAAGAAGTGCAATAATTATGATAATAGAAGAGAAAGATGTGCAAGTTAGCTCTAGTCTATCTGCAAGATAACACATTTTAATATTTACAAAGTGCTGAGGGTTGCACCACTGGGGAAAGAAGAAAAGAACAAATCTCTTTGTTTTCAGAAAACATTGCTTTTGGGAGAATAACAGCTGGTGAAGAAAATAATAATAATTTTTGCAAGGAAACTAATGCAGGGCCTCTGTCTGACCGGGAGCATGTTTTGATTGAGGAAGCTGCAGCTACTTTTATGTTGAATTGCAGCACACAATCCTTGCACAGTTTTCTGCGCTCTTTCATTTATCCTCAGAATAATCCTGTGATGTAGGTCAAGTCAAGATCCTGATTGCTGCTCCTAACTAATCAGCAAGCTTCAGAGATGAGAAGGGGTCCAAAACCAGGTGTCCCCCCCCCACTCCCCACCATCCCACCCAATGCAGTCTTCTAGCATAATGTATTCTAAAATTTTTCAAACTACGCAGTTTTAAGATGTGTGAACTTCAACTCCCAGAATAACCTAGTCGACATGCTGGCTGGGGAATTCTGGGAGTTAAAATCCACACATCTAAAAGTTGCCAAGTTTCAAAAACACAGTTCTAGTAAAACCTAATTATTCCTTCAATATTTAAGACACCCTGAAAAAAGGATTGGCAAGAAAGAAAAGTATGAGTCAAACATATTCCTGTATTCACCAACCTTGCCAAATTTGTGCTTTAGCGGTAACCCAGCCTTCTGAAATGCTGGAATAATATCCGGTTTGTAGTCTTGAATAAAAATCCCCAAGTCCAGGTCTTTACTGTAAGGAATAATGTTGCACTGTCTGTACCAACCTAAATATACAACAGATCCATGAGAAATTTAACACGCAATCATGCAGCCCCAACGTTGATGAAAAAGAGGACAGTGTAATTAAATTAAGGCACGAAAATTATACCCAAACGTTTTCCATTCTAAGCAAAGATGGAGAATTCAATTTCTCCTCTAACAATTGCTGCATTTATATGGTTGAGAAGATTTCATCCTCTTGTTATCCATGAAAGAAATAGAAGGACAATTTTACTTGCCCAACCTGTTTATCCCTCAAGGCTGCTTGGTAAATACTTAAATTTAAGAGTAAACTTCCATTTCCACAAATGAAAATGGCTGATTTCTTTCTTCTAAGATAGAGGTCCTGTGTATGTATGTATGTATGTATATATATATATATTTGGAGAGATTAGTTTTTTTATATAATTAGTGAGAGAAATTGTACCAAAAATCTGTAAGTTTCAACACAGTTTGAAAAATTCAGCTAGAACCATTTCTGGTAAACCAGCTGCAACCTCTCTTTCATGACAAAATTTTTCCAAGCTTAGAGGCCTAATTTTTGCAGGTAACTTTATTTGCAAACAATATGTGAATGTAATAGAAAAACAATATTAATGAAGACTAAAAATATATACAGTAGTGGTGCTCAGGAGTAAACCCACACAAGCAATCAGCAAAAGTCTCTCAACTGGCCATCTAACCTCCCATTCCATGTGATGGTAAAATCACAATAACTTTGTAAGTAATTCTTTCCTCATATTTTTAGTATTCTAAAAATTTTTGGACAGTATTGTGTTGAAGACATTGTAGTCCTGAATTCCATAACTGAGCAATGCCTGTGTGAATTACCTCAACTGAATGACATTCCCCCTCCTGGGAAATATTAATGGATTAATACATTTTTTCAGAATTCTCTTTGTTTTTAAAAAGGTATACAGAGAGTAACAGGGGCCTCCTTGCATCTTACTTTCCTGCAGATCAGGATACAATTGGCATTTACAATGTGGGCTATTTATTTTGTTTAGCTTAGATCAGGGGTGTCAAACTTGTGGCCTGCATCAAGTGCTGGCCACGCCCACCCCCGGTTTAGTGAAGGGGGGAAAAGTCACGATATGTCACGTGACGACGCGAGTTTGATACCCCTGGCTTAGATGAATCCCACATTAATGCTTTATTTTAATTTCTTTTATTTTAGTTTCTTTCTAATTTAAAAAAAAAAAACACCACCAGAATGTTTTAAACTTAGTTAATTAATTATGTAAACCTATTATTGTTCATATTTCAGTATTAGTAATATTTTGGAAAGTCCATCTCTTGCTTTATAGAGAAAGACCTGCATAGACCTCCCAAAACCTGGAAGAAGGTTTCACTGAACTTCTTTTGAGCAGAGACTGCAGAAAACTATGGAGTTTAATCTATGACTTACCAACTATTCTGATGTAGGATATTTTTCTTACAAATATTTAAATGGCCTTGCAGCTTCCTCTATCTTCACCACTTCACTGAGATGTTTCTGCTTTTTCAAGGTCACCCCCAAGAATTAGGCACTGTATAGCAAATCAAATTAGGACCCAGGGTGTATCCCCTGGTTTATTCTATATGCAAAACAATATGATCCCTAAATTAAAAGGGCTGAGAGATGAGACTGAAAAGGCCAGTGAACGCAGAAGTTTTAATTGGACATTTAAATAGGTATATAAGATTTGATCAAAGTCACATCATATAGTTTGTGATAATATATCTATAACAAAATCTACCTATTTATCTCCTGAAGCAAATATTTTAAAAGAGTTTGGAAATCAAAGCTCTGCCAATACTTCATACCTAATGGTGAAAAGATACTCCAGACTGGGCATAGATGCATATGCCAAACTCTTCTTGTATTGGGTTCAGACAAAAGCTCCCTGATCCCACCAAATAATGTATTTGAATTAAGGAGGCATCTGTAGCATGGCCAGACTTGTCCCAGAACACCTTGGATCTCCTCTTGAATCTCCTTAACTTAAACACACGATTTCCTGCAATTATACAGCTTCCATGCGAGCAAGGAAATATGTGGCTTCTTTAAGGAAATGCAGGCAGATATGGTATGCATCCCCACACTGCTCCAAAGCATCTTTTTGCCTCTGGGGATGTAATACTGAATACTCTTACTTATATTTATGTAAGAATGTAATTACATGAAAAAACCAGACATAGACCAAGCGTGCTGTATTATAACTACCAGTACTCCTAATCAACACAGCTATTTAATTCATTTAAAGAGTGCGAGGTAAAGAAACTGCCTTAATGCAATGTTTAACTCATTGCAATAACAGTTGGAATTTGATGTTAAGAATAATACTTATAAAATCTCCCTGCCCAAGTATCAGTGGGGTAGGAGATTGAGGAAGGACTCTCTTGCGCATATGCTTCTGGGATCATAGTTAAGACAGGGCTGTCAAACTCGCGGCTTGGAGGCCGGATACGTCACACGCTGGCCACGCCCATGCCCAGTTTAGCAAAGGGGGGGAAAGTCACGATATGTCACGTGCCGCCACCGTGACGACGCGAGTTTGACACCCCTGGTCTAAGACAAGCTAATTTGCATTCACATGAATTTTGTGGTTCCATGCATTCGATCAGTGTGGTCTTTATACATGGTGTATTTCTGCCATGTACCTAGTTTGGTCATCTTGTCCCTCAGGCTCAACTGCCAGCATTGCAGAGAACACTTCTGGCTTCCAACCCAACTGCAAGTGACTTACCTAGACAAGTCCCGCTACTCAGCCAGAATTGTACTCCTAAAGTGTTCAGTGTCAGAGCAGCAAGATGCAGCAATGCCTTGGCTTTTTTCCTGAATTCCACTGCCTCGGGGGATGTATCATCAGGGTACAGCTAGAAAAGAAAGAAAAAGGAGGAGGGGAAGAAGGAAAAAAAGGAGGAATGACACTGTAAATTCTTTGCATGTTGTAAGTCAAATGAAGGCATTTGTAATCTGTATCTTAGCTTCCATGATCATTTTTTATTTTCCCCTACCATTATTTAGAATTCCCCCAGGAGAAATAAGTAACTGTTACAAGTAAAGTGATTGCTAAATGGGAAATCACTTGAGTTCCAATATGTCTTCAAGCTGGAAAAAGACAACACTTGTCATTTCACCCCTTCCCTTTTGTTTGTCTGATAACTGCTCCTTAGGAAGCAGTGCCTGCTTACACATCAAAAGCAATGAGATTGTAACACCCAGGGCTGCATAAACTGCTTACTCTCTTGAAATCCCTTCCTTTTCAATCTCTCCAATCTGCAATTTTGTAACAGGAAAAAAAATCACTAGTGAGGCAAAGAACAATGCACGACTATACCAATGCACGCAATCACATGACTGAGGGACACTACAAAGGCCATAAATGTGGTAACGTGGCCATAAAATTATTTGTTCAGCATCGCTGTAACTTCAAACGGTTGCTGAATGAGTGGACAGTAAGCGAGGACTACCTGCAATGAATTTGTATTTAAATGAAGGTCCTTATTACTTGTTCTCTTGGAAAGTGGAAGGAAGGAGCCACAGGGTTAAGTAAGGGCCCAATTCAAACTGGTGATGATAACCACAGTGGGAAGCTGACAAACAATTTAAAAAACAAACTTATGGAGCCCTATGTAACAAAATCTGATACAATATGACGTCTTTGGAATGAAATTGATTCTCTGCTTGTGCTGAAGAGCATTGGCGAGTTTGAAAAATAGGCATTTGGACACTGACATGGTGGTCTCTGAGATATAGACAGACAGACAGATAGACAGATCCAAAGTCCATCAAAAAACCACCACTGCAATCAATCCAATTTTCATCTTCACTAAATAATGCACTTTGCATTCCCTTCTGCACTTGTAATAAGACAGCTACAAACTATTACTTATACCTTAGTAAAGCACAACACAAAGTTAACCCACATATATATTTTTTTGTTTTTAATACAACTCTTCTTTTCTATCTTCCTACTGTGCTCAAATGGTAGGAAAGTATTTCTTGCAATCAAAGAAACGGATTCTTTCATTGGTAGGCCTTCTATATTCATTCTTTGGCGCCATCAAGTGTCAAAGCCACAGAGCAAATCTTAGCAGGTAATCACTAAATAGGATTAAGCATGGAAATGTGGCTGGCTGTTAGGCTGAAAAACTGAAACACTGGTTGCCTAAAGAGGGAAAAGATTAATTGGGTTAGGATTTCAACAAAACTATGGCCAATATTTTTTTAAAAAAAACATGCATGTGTCTCAGGGCACCCAAAGGAACTGTGGGTTTGAAGAGTGGCTTTCCAAACCTGGGAAAAATTGCTTTTTGAAAGAGATGAAACAAATTACAAGTAATTCACTAGGTCCTAGACTATGTAGTAAGAGAGCCAGTTGACGTAGTGATTAAGGCATCAAGCTAGAACCCAGGAGATTATGAGCTCTAGTACCACCTTAGGCACAAAGCCAGCTGGGTGACTTTGGGCCCATCACTCTCTCTGAGTCCTGGGAAGGAGGCAAAGGTAAACCAGATATTAATTGCAAAAATTATGATTCTCTGAGTTCCAAACAGTCATGAGACCAAGATCTCTGCCACTTTGCAGTGAAGAGCTAAGTGCAATATCAGTAGGTTTACAAAGGTATAGTTGGTCACTGTATTTATAGGTTGATCAAGTCCACTTAGTACCACTGATTTGCTACAAATAAAAGATGTATCCACTTCACTTACACTTTTTAAATAATGTCTCCATTTTGAACACTTAACAAGAATTAGCAAGCATTGCTATTTCAATGCCGGGGTGTGGAGGAGAAAGCTGACCATAGTGAAAACATTGCACATTTTGGAGGCAGTGATGACATGGATATAATGTCATTTTTATTAAACCAATTAATTCAAACAAGAAATGATACTAGCCTGGAAGAACGATCGAGCTTCTTTGTACCGACATTCAACAAATCGAGAGTGAGACCTTTCTTTGAGGAACTTGGATGGCTCTTTTGGAACCTGGACTATTAATCCATCAATGGAAAGAGTCAGTAATTCCATCCTGTTACAAGAAGGGGAAAGTGATGTTATCCTGACCAGGAGAATGTAACAGAAGCAAAACATTTCCTTTTGAATTTGCATTAAGACAGCAAGCTAACAAATGTACAATTGCTGTTCCTTCTGACACACAATCACAATTTGCATGTTCACCAAAATGTTTTCTCCCTCTTAATCTGCTATTCTCAATCCATCCAATTCATTTGATGTACACCTAAAACAGAACCAAAACAATTGTAACAATTGGGTGGCAGAGCTGCCAATCAACGGAAGGCAACATCGGGTACCGCCTCCTCCTAGGTTCTATTCCAACAGGAAGAGGTAACTGGAACAGAGAAATTAATGGGGTGAAGGCAGAAGGACAGATTTGAGGGACGCTTGGAGTCTAAGTTTGGGAATCTCTCATTGTGTCATTGACACAAGCCCGGGAATAATTTTAGGGGCAGCGTAGGCTGCTATGCACAGGATATAATTTTTTTTTAGAAATAAATGAACTTGTTTTAAAACCCATTTTTGGTGATTTAATAAAAGTCAATGTGTTCCTTATTCCTATATTAACCAGCTATCTGTACTATCCTCTATCTGCCCCGTATTCTCCCTGTTTGAGACTTAAAAAAGAATTTCTGTACTCTAAAAAGGTTTTAGTGGTGGCAGGAAAAGGATAATCAAGGAAAAGACCTCCACAACACGGAGGGAGGGCAGGGTGTTTTAACAATTTATTTGAAGGCTGCCTTGAATGGGGTCTGGTAAGATGAGAAGGCAGCATATGTAACTGGACGGAATATAAAATAATAAGCTTTCCAGCTCATCAACTGAACCTTCTGACAAAAGGACACATTTAATATGAATGCATGACAACAATGCTAAGCACACTGCAAAGCAACGGTGAACATATTCCACAATCACAATGCTGTTAATCAATATAATTGCCTTAATTAAGTGAATCAGATACTTTCGGATTTTAGAAGCAGCTCATCCAAAGTAAAAGAAGAGAGATGCCCTACTTTCTTACAAGAGCACATATCCCGTCACTGGGGAATCGTGGTTTTTTTTTCTTTTCGTCTAGGATATATTGTGGGGTGGTATTGTGTCATTTTTCCTGCTTGATTCGCATCCTCCATATTCAGAGATGGGCCTTCCTTTGTTCAGAGGTTACCATAGCTTAAAGCCACTGACATGGAGTTTCTTTGAGGGTGCTGTTCTTTTGTCTGCCCTGAACTTGCTGCCAAATAATGTTGTCAGGGAATTCTCATCTCTGCCATCATATAAGGAAGAGAGGAGGCGGAGGAATCTAATGGCCTCATTACCGGCATTAATCAAAAGTACAAGTTCACTTTCCTGACACAATTTTCATCACTTTTATATTCCAAGATGTCTGAGCCTTTTGGAAGCAAGTACTGTACAAGAGCTGTGTTTTGCAAGAGGAGCCTTATCATCATATACAACAACAATAGCAATAGCACTTAGACTTTATATACCGCTTCACAGTGCTTTACAGCCCTCTCTAAGCGGTTCACAGAGTCAGCATATTGCCCCCAACAATTTGGGTCCTCATTTTACCCACCTCAGAAGGATGGAAGGCTGAGTCAACCTTGAGCCTGGTGAGATTCGAGCTGCCAAATTGCAGGCAGCCGGCAGGCAGCAGAAGTAGCCTGTAGTACTGCATTCTAACCACTGCACCACCGCGGCTCCAATAACAACAACAACAAAAAAAATACTACCAGGGGTGGGTTCTGCTTTTCTTTGCTGCCAGTTCGCTGTGTTGCGCCGCGCAGGCGCTTCGCGGGTGCTTCGTGCATGCGCAGTGCTTTAAAAAAGCTTCTGTGCATGCGCAGAAGCAAAAAACAAAATGGCGCCGCCTATGGCGCCGCCGAAAGAACCGGTTTGGGGGCGTGGCAGGCCTGGGTCGCTGCCAGTTCTAGCAACCCAGGCCGCCAAGTTACTACCGGTTCTATAGAACTGGTCCAAACCGGGAGGAACCCACCTCTGAATACTACCCTGCTGTTTCTTACTTGTTATAGGCTCCAGAATAGCGTCCAAAGTGTAGCTTCTGGAAAGGCACAAACGTCCTGTCCATGTGTAGCTTCAGACGTAGCGGCCCATGCCAGAGGTAGTTGCCACTCCTCTCATAGAAGACTACTAGATGGATGGCATGAGTTGCCTGTTTGAAGATGAAGTGCAGGGGAACTTCTGTTCCAGAGAGATCCTCCATGCCTTCTAAACGTGGATCTTTACTCTGAAGTCTCAGCCACTGGAATCCCATTCTCTCAGCAGCCTGAAACAAGCCCACCTGAAACCAAGGTAAAGTTTTTGTTCCGATCACCTTCATCAGGCCATGTTCCATCAAACAGTTCCTTTTAGGTTGAAATGAAAGCAAAACATGGCAGAAGAGAACCATCTCATGGCAATTTCACCATCCTTTTCCAAGAAGCTGTTCTAGAGCAAACTATTTTTTCCCCCAGTTAAATCAAACCTCTCTAGATAAAGTCAATAAACCACTCTGGCAGAAATGAACCTCCGTAACAGTGAAAGCAAAGATGTGTCATCTCTAAATGCTAACATCAAGAATTCTGCTGCTACTTCAGCACCATGTGTTAGATTGCTGCATGATTAATTTTCTCAAAAGTTTCTCAGGAAATACAACACCACAGATAATTAATTTCCATGGGATGGAGGCCACATTTGGTCACCCTGGTGCGGAGAGAGCCCTCCTTGTTTTGTTAGAGTTCTCACTGGCACTCACTTTCTTTGATCACAATATTCTTTTGGTCTGCCTGCTTTTAAAATAGCAATTCAAAGTGGTGTTGTGGAAGGAGGAAAGGTCAAACCCTGGAACACTTCAGTGCAGAGGTCTCCAACCTTGGCAACTTTATGATGTGTGGACTTCAACTCCCAGAATTCCTCAGCCAGCATGGCTGGCTGAGGAATTCTGGGAGTTGAAGTCCACAAGTTGTAGAGTTGCCAAGGTTGGAGACCTCTGCTTTAGTGGACACTCCATTTTATTTAACTTTTACATGAAAACAATAAGGGAGATCATCCAGCAGTTTAGATCTTACTTTTCCACCTCTTCTCTACCATATAGGAAATGCAGAGGAAGACTTGACTCGGTGCTTGTAACCGTGAAGGACCAAATGGGGCAAACCACTGATATTCTGCTTATTTCTTTTGATGGGGATATGTTTCTCCTGAAAGAGCTGGTACAGGTAATCCTGGACTTACAACCACAATTGAGTCCAAAATTTATGTTGCTAAGCGAGACAGTTGTTAGGTGACTTTTGCCCCATTTTACGACCTTTCTTGCCACAGTTGTTAAGTGGATCACTGCAGTTGTTAAGTTAGTAACACGGTTGTTAAATAAATCTGACTTCCCCACGGAGTTTGCTTGTCGGAAGGTTGCAAAAGGTGATCACATGACCCCGGGACACTGCAACGGTCATAAACGCGAGTCAGTTCCCAATCGTCTTAATTTGGATCACGTGACCATGGGGATGCTGGAAGGGTCGTGTGAAAAATGCTGATAAGTCACTTTTTTCAGTGATGTTGTAACTTTGAACGGTGTCTAAACAAATGATTGGCGGACTACCTGTATACAGTCTAATACGTTTCTTGCAGTTAGAGGCATCTGCTGGAGCAGCAGGTAGAAGCGGCAACAGAGTCTACAATCTACAGCCAGCTTTGGTGAGCCTGCCAGTAATGTCTCTGAATCAGAAGATGTTTAAAGGAGTGATTACAATATCATCATCATCATCATCTCAGACTACAATTCACTCCACGTTCCAACTCCAGTTCCACACTCTCCATGTGGCTCAGCTTAAAGAGAATCTAGAATTGGAATTTTACATGCTAATGGAAAAGGTGGCTGCTTACTTGCGGATTGGTGTTACCGTGCTTCCCCGAAAATAAGACCCTGACTTATATTTTTTTTGAACCCCGAAATAAGCGCTTGGCCTTATTTTCGGGGAGGTCTTATTATTTTGGGGCGCGTGGAGCAAGACGGGGCTCCTCTTGCCGTCTTACCTGATTTCCAGCTCTGACTCCCTAACCCTAACCAGAGGAAATGGCGGGGACCGGCTACGCATGCTTTTAAATATTTTCGGGGAGGGCTTATTTTGGGGGGAGGGCTTATTTTCAGGGGAGGGCTTATTATCTGGGAAGGTCTTATTTTCGGGGAAACGTGGTAGTTGTTTCAGAAGAAAAATATTTGCTTTACCAGAGCTGCTGCTATTGGCTGTCAATAAGTTTCTGGTCCCAATACAAGATGCTGGTGATTACTTATAAACCTATTCAGCTTGTACCCTTGCTAGCTTCAGGACATCTTCTGCAGGCGGACTCTACCCACCCTACTTCATCTAGTGTGGAGAGATGGGGGGGGGACTCAGACAATGACATTCTCAGGAGAACCTCTCCCTCTGGGAATAGCATCACCCTGGAGATCATATATCCCCCCCACCCTCATGTCCTTTAGAAGAATGTCAAACTGTCCTTTTTCAAAAGGCAGATGGAAGATGTTAAGTAAGAAGGAATGGCACTTTTTAATAAACAGCATGTAATTGTTTTATTGATTATTAAGTGTTGTTATCCTGTTTTTAATCTAGGATTTAGTTTTTGTAAGCGGCTTATGAGTAAAAAATACCGTGTTTCCCCGAAAATAAGACCCTGTCTTCTATATTTTTTTGCCACAAAAAAAGGCACCAGGTGCCTTTTTCGGGGAGGAGGGGGGAGATGTCGTCCACTGACTCACCTAACTTGCGTGCGTCGTCCCCGGCCTCCTTTTCGCTGTCAGAGGCTTTCAGGAACTTCTTCAGCAGCCTGCAAGGCTTTCCTGAAGGCCTCTGCAGTTGATAACAGCTCTGGATCAATCCGGAGCTCTGTTATCGGCTGCAGAGGCCTTCAGGAAAGCTTTGCTGGCCTTGTTGGCTGCAGAAGAAATGGGCCGGCAAGGCAGGTGTTGGGGTGTGCAAAGCCTGGCTGCAACTGTAAGTAGTAGGGCAGCTCCACCCCCCATCCCCACCCTAGCTTAATTTTTACCTGTGCACCCTGGAGTGGGCAGGGTCTTAATTAGGGCTTATTTTGGGGGTAGGGCTTATATTGGGCGCATGTGTAAAAACCAAGCTAGGACTTACTTTCGGGGTAGGTCGTAATTTTGGGGAAACACGGTAGTAGGGAGCGTACAAATGTGGGCAATAAAACCCAAACCCAAACCCTCTGTATCTCTCTATTGCATCCTATTAAATGACTGCAAACTTTAGCAGAGTTAGAGGAAGCTGGAAAAAGACATTTACTTCAGGTTTCCAGGTTTTGTCCAGTAGTCCAAAGGTGGTATAATCCCGTGGGGTACAGAAGTATTTGCATTCTGAGTGACTGCCATCAGAGAAGGTCTGAAGCTGCTCCAAGTCTCGGTCAATCAGTTCCAAAAGGAGAGGATCAATCAGATGTACAACTATGTTGTGGCTGGCCACCAAATTCAGAAATTTTCTCACCACATGCTGTTTAAAAAAAAAAAAAAAAAAGAGGGAGGGGAGAAAAAAAAACATCAGGAGTAAATGTTTGCTGAAAATCTGCACCAAAATAATAATACAGGTAGACCTCAACATGCAACCATAATGGAGCCTGCCCATTATGGTTGCATGTTGCAATGGTCATAAAAGGGATCAGGCATGTGACAAACCAGATTTTACAATTTTTTTCCAATGGTTGTTTAGCAAACACTGAGGTCATTAAGCAAACAACATGGTTGTTAAGCAAACCAATGGTTCACTATGGGCACTGTTTTGCCAAAAACCAGAAGTGCCAGTTTTTGGCAAAACTGTCGTAAAAATGCGGTTACGTGACTGCCAGATGCTGCAAATGGTCTTACATGTAGCCATGTTGCTGAGTGCTCGAAATTTGGTCATGTGGCACAAAGGGGGCCCAACCACCGGAAGTTCAAATCTAGGTTGTAAGTCTCCTTTTTCAGGTCAGTTGTGACTTCAGTCACTAAGCAACTTGTCATAAGTTGAGGACCACCTATAATGATCTGTAATAACCACAACAATCATTGTAAAATCATGATTTTGATCATGAGCATCAAGGGATTTTATATAAATAATTATGGTTAATGTAACAACATCTATTTTAGAATATTTGGCAAAAAAATGAAAGTAAAGGGTAAAGGGTAAAGTAAAGCTCAAATGATTCGGATAAACTTTGGTGCCAAAACCAAGCCTGGGTGCCTTTTTAGAGTGGAAGGCTGCATTCAATCTCCTTCAAGGTGTTAGGTATGATGACCCTTGAAGCAGGGGTGAAATGCTCCCGGTTCGCTCGTACCTGTCGGTCGCCGTAGAGCCGGTCGCCAAGATAGCGCGAGGCGCCGCCCACCCGCATGCTGCCATTTGGGTTCTTTTACCCTCTGCGAATGCACAGAATGCTTTGCGCATGCGCAGAGGGTAAAAGAACCCAAATGGCGGCGTCCGGGCGGGTGGGCGGCACCTCGCGCTACCTTGGCAACCGGCTCTACGGCGACCGACAGGTAAGAGCGAACCGGGAGCATTTCACCCCTGCCTTGAAGAACTGTAAGTGGTAGACATTACTTCCCCATAAATAAGTCACTATTGTTAAAATAAAAGTACAGTAATTTAACACAAGTTATGCAAATATTACCCTGTGTATTTAATATTCCTTTGGTAATTATTATTTACACGTATTTGCCTCATGCCGTTGCCTCCCTCCTTTTCACTGAGTTGCCTCTTCCACCTCAAGCCTGTCGTTTATGAAAAATAGTAAAGTCGGATGTATTTACCCATTGACTATTGTCTTGTCCTGCTTTGCTCCCTTTGATCTTGGGGAAAACCGCTCCATTCTAACAAAACCAAACAAGAGAAATAAAGCTCTACAACTCCAGTCTCAACAGTACCATGAAATTACAATAACAAAAAACAAAGCTCCGATGCTTTTTACTACCAAGCAAGTACGCCTCAGAATAACATTGGGTATCTCAGCCATAAATGATGTGGGTTGCTTGCTTATTTTGTTTTTGCTAGCATATTTTAAAACATTATAAACACTTGTTTAGATCCGTAAATCTGGGTTTAGGATTGTTCGTAAGTAATATGATCATGAAACGTTACCTTTGGAGACAGATAATATTTATAATAGTACAGCTGGAACAGGAGAAAGATTGAGCTGGTCAAAGTAAGAAGACCCAGTACTACGTTTTTGTTAATTCTCTGCATCGGTCTTTTGAACCCTCCTGGTAGTCATTAGAAAGCAGCAGTTGGTGCTTCTCATCTTTTTTTAGATGGCCTACTGTGAGTTTCAAAGCTGTGAAAACATAAAAAAAATTGAATTCAGTTAAAAAACTGTAATAGCTTTTTCAAAAGCAAAGCTGTTGTTCTTCTGTTTAAATAACTATCCTACCACCCAAGTTCTGAGAGGTCATTAAAAACTTATCATACAAAATTAAAAAGTTATTTTGATTCACAGCTGATTCAGTGTGGTTTTATTTTGGATATTGTTCATGTAAATTCATGCCTGCAGCAACAATGCCTTGAAGGTGTCACTAGGCAAACTTCTCTGAGAAGAACATCCCGTAAGTAAGATACCTTCTTACTAACGTTTTACCCACTTAAATTCATTTTGCGGGAAGAAAGTTATCTCGAATCATTTCTGTGAGCATGTAAAAGCAGATTCTCAACAAGAATGAACTTTGTGTCCTAACAAAGGGAGCATTTAATTTGCTGTTACCAATTTCAATACCCATCTTGAATCCTAAAGGAGATAGGTCTTGTCTTTCTAATATTTCTGAAACACTCAGGCAAATTGCAGATACGATACATCCAGTATGTCATTGTGGTTTTTCGTGACGTGACTGTGATTGTGTGGTTTGAGTTTGATTATCCTTGGTGCCATGGCACTATTATTGTGTCATTTTTGTTTATTGGTATTATTTTTTTTATTGTTCCTTGGTTTTAATTCCCTTTTCACCACCCAGAGTTGAAATTATGAGATGGATGGCAATATAATTCCAGATTAGAAACTTGTAAAATGAAGTAGTAAAACAAATGTCTACTGAGACACCTGAATGGACAGCATAACATTTCTCCCAAGATAGCAGAGATCTACTATCAGGATCTGAAGCATTCTAACCAGAAACAGGATCACATAAACTAAATGGGTTCCAGGTGCATCAAGGCAAAAAGAAGAAACAGACTCAACTAACAAATGGAATATACTGCAAAGGTAGATTCCATTTTCCAAACTTCTTGGGCTCAGATACTCAGTCACACACATAATAGTAAGCAGGCTTGTGCAGTGTGAAAAGCGGCTTTGACCCATGAACTGACTCTTGAATGAAGTTGAAAGTGGAGAAGCATTCCTGAAAGAGATATGTTTCAGTCTGAGTTAGACATGCTATGCCCCAATAGTCTTTCAATAGAAGAGTGTTAACTGCTTCCTTAAAACTTCCTTAATTTACTGCCTATTACCCAATGTTGTTTGTAACATTCCAATTTTTTTCCACACTTCAAAGTTTTAGTTTCTTTGAAGGAAAATTTAAACCTCACAAAATAGACTAGATTCAGGGGTGTTGTTTTTTTTTAACATCAACTAATAGAGGCAAAATACTGGATATGTATACTGATTATATCCAGATTCTGGATATAAATGTGCAAATGTGACTATTACTTATTTGCATATTTATAATTTTCTGGAAAATCCCTGCTAGTGCTTGAAAGAACAACTTTATATAAACAATAAGCATAACTCAGTCACTAGTAGTTGATTTGAGATTCAACCATATGCCTATGGAATGACTGATTCTCTTCCAAATATGGTTGTAGGCAAAACTAAATAAGAACTAAGGAAGCTTAATATCGGTAGGCGTCACTGAGACTGCAGTCTTTTTGGTGAAATGTATTATCTGCTCTTTCTAAATGAAGTAAACCCTAATCGACGTTTATGATGCATTCCCTACCTCTCTTTCAACCCTGCAAATTAAACACGTGCGGGGAAACCCGAGTCTTCTCCAGATGCCCATGAACTACAATCCCCAGCATCCCTCACCATTGGCTATGTTGCACCAGTACCTGGAAGGCTACCGGGTTTCTTGCTCAGGTTGAGACTGTGAAGCTTTCGGGGGCGAAGAAAGCTGCTAACGCGAGCGTCTTAAAACGTTTATTTCCCCGTTGTGCTAACATATCTCTTTCTGGCTTATCCGTTCAAGGCTGCGTGCGGTGTAAAATGAAGGCTAATAATACGACGTTGATGCCCTTACCTGCAAGGCGGGAGGCGAAGTGGGGGAGACCGTAAGACGCAAAAGATGGGCTTTTGCGGCACTACCCACCGTAAGACAAGGCCGCCGCGCTTTACGTCAGCTGCGCCTTGCAGCGATGCCGGGCGAGTTGCGCGAAGGAAGGAAGGGGAGGGGGGGTGTTCGGTGTGGTTGTGGTGTTTTGTAGTGGACGGCTCGGTTCGCGGCGGGGGGGGGGAACAGCCTCACCCTGAAACAGAGGCTCTCTTGCCACTCTTCCCCCTTTAAAAATAGGTTCGTTTAGTTTAATACGCAACGCTCTCGCGTTGCAACTGGCGCTGGACGGTTCAGTTTTTGTTTTGCAGCTTCACGGATAGCGGCGCCCTGGTGGAGACATCAGTGCAATTGGGAGCGCTGATTTGCGGGTAAAGGAAAGTGGGTGGGTTAAGCTGCCCTGGGAGTTTCGGGACAAGGAAATCTGCCGAAGCGTTGTCAGGTCTAATTAGGATTTGCAGAAGAGACCACCAGGAAGCATAGACTGGACTGGGAAGGCGAAGAGGTGGCAATAGAAAAAGTTTCCAGGAGTACTGCGTGGCTGTTAGGAAAAAGCTATTTGCAGATTTTTTTTAAGAATGTTGATCTTCAAGTAGGATTATTATTATTTTTTAAAAGAAAATGAAGACATGGCGATACTGCACTCAAGTGCCTTTCACTTCATTAATTTCCTCGAAGCAGTGGAAAGGTATCTTATAGTACTGTATAAACTATCCCCTAACACAGACCCCTGCAACCTTAAACACTCAAAGAGCCATTTGGACCCGTTTCCCACAGAAAACACCGGGAGCCAATAATTTAACAACCGGTGTGACTGGGTGGGCGTGGCCAACTCGAAGTCACTCACTCCCATCCAGTCACATGACACCCCTCCCCAGATATTTATTTATTTTTATTTATTTATTTATTGGAATTTGTCAAAAAACGAGAACAAGAATAAAAGAATAAAAATACAATGACAGGGACAATAGGCACGTTAGTGCACTTATGCATGCCCCCTCTACTGAGCACTTAAGTATGAAGTAAGGTCCACGGAAGTCAATTTGTGACTGAAACAGAAAATGTGTAGCTGAGACAACTGAATCAAGTAGGGCAGTGATGGCAAACCTTTTTGTCCTTGCGTGCCAAAAGTGTGTGTACGCGCGCGAGACAGCGCGTGCATGTGCCGGCACCCATAATGCAATGCACGCCCTCATCTGCGCATGTGTGCACGACCCCCCCACGGTCTCCCACGCATGCGCCCTGCACTGCGCATGTGTGCATCCTCATGCATGCGCCCCGCCGTGCCCCATTTTGGGCCTCGAAAGCCGCCTGCACCAAACTTTGCTGGCGCGAATGGCCTGCTGTGGCAACTCCTCCTGCCAGCCTCGCGCTCTGGGTAGCGTCCAGCCAGCCAGCCATGGTGGACACTGCCCGGAGCGTGAGGCTGGCAGGCCGTTCATGCCGGCAAAGGTTGGTGCAACCCTCTCCCGCCACTTCTTCCAAGGGAGCATGATCGCTTCCCGGCCGGCGTGCCTCTTACCGCTTACCTTTGGGATCGATCCTGAAGCAAGTCCTGCCCAACTCCCCTTCAAACACCGCCCCCTCCCCAGTCGAAGTGAGGGGCTGGAGCTCGTCTCCTCTCCCCCGGCCCTTTTGGACCGGAACATCCCAACGCCAGCGCCATCCCCCTTGGCAAGGGGGCAGGATGCTGCGCCCGGCAGGATGGCTTCCTGGGAGGGCAAGGGGAAAGGAGGGGTCCTGGCCCTCACCCCTCTTCCACGAGCCCCTCTCGTCCCTGAAGCTCCCCAGCCCCAGAGACGGACCCCCTCCCTCCGCCCCCCCAGCACACCCGAAGTCCAGAAAAGTTCCTGGCCAGGGCTATGGGTCTAGAGCCGCACATGCTCCTCTGCTCACCAGCTCTCCAGAGGAACCTGGCAAAGCCAAAGCACCAGCGGCCAAGGCAGATCCGCACCAGCAACTCCCTGCCTGGGAGGGGGCAACACCCCCCCACATCACCCCCCCAGGCAGGGATGTCTTCCCTGGCTTGGAAAAGTGTCTCCCCCAGCTTGGAAAGTTGCTCTTGGTGGCGCGCGGTCCTTTAAAAGAGGAGGGGGACAAGGGGGAGGCGAGGCTGCTTGGAGGAGAACCCCCCCTCTTTTAAAGAAGAAGCCTCTTCCCTCCCTGCTGGAGGCCTGGGGCCGTGCAAGAAGCCTGCTCGCACGGGGAGACAGGGAAGCCCCAGCCTGCCCGTCCTTGCCGCCATCACCCCCTCACCCCCAGCGACGGTGGTTCTCATGCTGCCGCTTCCCTGGCAGTGGCAGGAGCAGCTGGCGGGGCAGAGAGGGTGGCGGCAGGCTGTTTGGGCCGGCTAAGAGGCAGCGGCTCCTCCTTCCAGCCTCGCTGTAAACCTCGGGGCTTGCCTTATGGGGGGGAAAAAGGTCCTGGGGGGGAACATCCGTGGTGCCAGCGACTGCAGCCACGCCTCGGAGAAGCCCCGTTGGAGCGCCGATCACCTGTGTGCATGGCGGCGGCCAGCACAAGAGAAGTGGGACGCCAGACACTCAGCTCTGCATCCCCATGGAGCCAGTCAGGCGATTTCCGGCATGGCCTGCGCCGGTGGGGTGTGGGGCTTGCCTACATAACTTTGCCCTGCTTCTGCAAAGAGGCAGCGGTGACAGGTCATTTGCGCCGGCAAAGAGGCAGCAGCGCTGGCAAAGTTATGTAGGCAAGCCCCGCGCCCCACCAGCATGCCAGAAATCGCCCGACCGGCTCCACGGGGCTGCAGAGCTGAGTGTCTGGCGTCCTGCTTCTCTTGCGCTGGCCGCCGCCATGCACACAGCTGATTGGCGCTCCGGGGCTTCTCCAGAGCGTGGCTGCAGTCGCTGGCACCACGGACGTTCCACCCCCCCCCCGACCAGGACCTTTCTCCCACCCCCCTTTAAGGCAAACCCCGAGGTTTACAGCGAGACTGGCAGGCGGAGGAGGAGCCACCGCTGCCTCAAAGAGGCAGCAGCGCAAGCAAAGAGGCAGCACTGCTTTGCTGGCACGAAGGGCCTCCAACGTGGATCCTGGGCAGCAGGCATCGATGGCATAGCCGGTGCGCACGCGCGCTAAGAGGAGCTGCCCAGTGGGCATGCGCACGCCGGGAATAAACTTCCGGTTTCCGGTGCACACATTCGCACCGGCCAGCTAGTCTTCTGGTTACAGGCGCGCATGCATGCGCAACGATCAGCTATACAGTCGCATGCATGAAGGCCTGCTGATTGTCACGCGCACATGCACGCCAGTAACCAAAAGACTAGCTGGCCAGTGCGCATGCGTGCGCCAGAAACGTGGAAGAGGAATGGGCGCTGCCGCGCGTGCCAGGCGACATGGCTCCATGTGCCACCTGTGGCATGTGTACCATTGGTTCGCCATCACGGGGGTAGGGCATTCCAGACTTTGACAACTATTACAGAAATCATATTTTTTACAGTCAAGTTTAGAACGATTTACATTGAGTTTAAAGCGGTTGTTCGCATGCATATTATTGCGATTAAAACAGAAAAAGTCATTTACAGGTAAAACACTACTACGTATAATTTTGTATGCAATACCTAGGTCTGACCACAAGCGATGCAGTTCCAAGTTATCCAAACCTATGCCTACCCAGCTGGTCATTAGGGCAGAGAACCGGCTGTTAAATTATTTGCCACCCCTGGCCCTGCCTCACTCCTCCCCTCCCAGCCACCTCTTGCCACACCTGGCCTCAGGTGTGTTGTTCACCTTTTTCTTTTTCTCTGTGTCTCTCGCTGTCTCTCTCTGTGTCTGTCTCTCTGTCCTCTCTCTCTGTGTGTGTCTGTCTGTCTCTCTCTGTGTGTGTCTATCTCTCTGTGTGTCTCTGCCTCTTTCTGGCTGCCCGACAGCCTGCAGCAGGAAACAGTGGACAGCTACTTCCGGCCTTTATTGGTGCTGGACGCGCCTCGGTCGCTCGGGGAGACGCGCTACCTGCTCTCCGCCCTGAGACACTGGCCCGTGCCGCAGCCGGCGCCGCTGCTGTTGTCAGGAGCGAGTGGGGCAGGGTCGCATTGTGGCTCTGCATCGTAATGGGCTTCAGGAGGAGGGTACCCCGCCTCCGCCATTGTGAAGTGCGCTAAATTTCACTGCTGCGCAAGGCGCTGCGAGAGCAGGGGGCAGACCATGGAGACGGCAACAGCAGCAGCGTCAGCCGCAGCAGAGGGATGAAAGAAGGGAGCCGCAGCAGAGGGTTAAAAGAGCCACATGCAGCTCTGGAGCAGTGGGTTGCCGATCCCTGCCCTAACATATCTAAAAGTTTTTTTTTAATTAAGAGAGATTTATCAGTTGGAATATCTTTAACAAACTGATGTTATTGGTTTATAGTACAGGTAGTCTTTGGCTTACAACAGTTCATTTAGTGACCATTTGAAGTTACAATGGCACAGAAAAAAATGACTTACCACCATTTCAGTATCCCCATGGTCAGGTGATCAAAATTCAGATGCTTGGCACTGGTTCACCTTTTGCGACTTTATGACAAGCAAAGTCAACAGCTAAGCCAGATTCACTTAACTGTTACTAACCTAGCAACTGCAGTGATTCACTTAACAACTTTGGCAAGAAAAGTCATAAAATGAGGCAAAATTCACAACAAATGTCTCACTTAGCAACAGAAATTTTGAGCTCAATTGTGATCGTAAGTTCAGAACTACTGGTAGTTGCACATTAGGAGGATTGCCCATCTACATGATTATAAAAATAGAATACCTCATTCCACTGGGATTTGCTCACCCCACTCATGCTAGCAGGAGGCATACTGCAGGCCTCATCAGCCAGGTATTCCAGTCGGTGGGTCCAGAAGAGCTTTCTCTGCCATTGCACCTGCCCTTCGGAATATCTTGTGCTCCCCACCCCCCAGGTCGGCTCCAATTCTCCTAATCTTCCCTAAGAGTTTAAAGACCAGATTCTACCAGCTTGGGGCTCCAGGGGAGGGGCTTCATGATGGTGATGGTTTAAACTTCTCCCCACCCCAATTCGCTCCCTCCCCATCTTTTAGCTATTGTATTTTGTATTTATTTTTGTATATTTATATTTTTGTAATATATTTATATTATTTTATCTTTTTAATATTGTAAGCCACCCAGCGTTATCCTGTGACAAGATAGGTGACCAATAAATGTAATAAATTCCTCAGTGCATTACACCCATGGCCATTTTCTGTTTTGTCCATATAGTTAGATTATAATCAAAGGCAGTATAACAACAGAGATGGCCACATTAAGAGCTTGCTAGAAAAACCCAATTGAGCAGATTGGAGTTGTTCAATTTGAGGAGAGTATGAATGAGAACCATATTTACTCACACTGAAAGTCACCAGTTAATTTTGGAAATTTCTATTGACTTTTTATAGCATCACTCCCTTCTAGCATCAGGGGTGGGTACTAACTTACCTCGCTGCCGGTTCGCTTCCTCCCGCGCCACGGGGCCGTGCCTTGTGGGCGTGCATGCGCTTTGCGCGCGCACATGCGCAGTGCTGAAAAATCCCCCCCCAAAAAGCCAAAAACAAGATGGCGACGCATGCGCAGTGCCGGAAACTCGGCTTCTGCGCATGCGCAAAAGAAATTAAAAAAAAAAGCCGTGACATCGCCAGCGGGTTGCTACCGGTTCGGGCAAACCAGTCCGAACCGGGAGAAACCCACCTCTGTCTAGCATGAATTCCTCTAAAAAGTACAGTACAGCACTGTGAACAATATCATAAGAACATTGTTAACTTCTTCTCACTATCACTAAGTGGTAAACAAACTTGCATCTGATGATTGTCTCTTCAGAAAGCTACAAAGGAAATTGGGCACTATTTTCATGTAATTTGTTAGGTTTATAGTCTGCCTTTCACTCAAGAGGCATGCATACCAATCCCACCCCCTCAACAACCAGGTAGGTTTGTCTGAGCGTGTGGCTGGCCCATAGTTGCCCAGTGAGCTTCCATGGCTGAGTGGACACAAACGTGGATCTCCAAAGTACCAGTCTAACCACTACACCAAACTAGTGCTTTATGCCAGAAAAATAGTTCCATCCTTAAAGATACTGATATCAGTAGCCCAACAATCGTTTTTAAAAAAAGAGAAACTACAAGATTGGTTTTCCAATGTTTATTAATACAAAATCCCTCAGAGATGTGATTGAGTTAAAGACACAGCAAATAAAAACACTCAATGGGCTCTAAGGCACCCAGTGTGATTCAGATGAGATTATTGTTTTTGGATACTTTCTCAAGGATTAAAACTAAAGCACCGAATGGAAGCAGAACCATCAATCCACAATATCCTTGTTTAGTAATAATATGCATTCTAATCTCAACATCTAATACCATAACCAACAGCAGAGATATGGACCTAGTTTGAAAAGGCACGTGCAGAACTGTTTTATCAGTGGTGAAAAAGGGAACAGTCAGTTTATAGGGCAAGACCTTGAATACAGTGTGCTCAATCTGTTCAATTTAGTGTCAAATGCCCCAAATGGCTAGAAGAGGTAAGGTCAACATGTGTGAAACCACTCACAGAAGAAATGCTACTGTACCAAATTATAATTTGCATAATTCAAATGTCAGTACTCATAACATAATGATTTGCTTCAAACCTGATCTCCTCATAAAGAATGTATATCCAGAAGCAAAGGCAGGGAACAGAGACAACAGTTCACTAAAAAAAGGACTATTTCTACTTTCTCCTTAGCCAGTTATTTAAGTCTGTAATATTAAACTGAACTCCTAGCATTTGTCTTATATCATAATGCTGTAATATTTAAATAATACTAAATTAAATTCTCATCCATTATATTGTCCATGTGGCTTAGGATTTAACCTGTTGTTTTGACAATAAATTCACATAATTTGACATTTAATTTTAATCAACTATTCAGTTTCTAAGCTAGTTTACAAAATTTTGGTACTCAGTTACTGAATGAAAATTCCTAATTTTCTGAATACCAAATCAGCAAAACTGATTTGTTTTTCCCCATAAACTTACAAAACAAAACTATTTATAATACAAAAATACATTTTACAGTAAGTAAGCAGACAAATTATGTACATACTGGAAAAACACTATTCATTGTTATGATCTAGCATTCCGTACCCAAAACACAAACTACAGTAATACTTTCATTTAACATCTGCATGCTTGCCATCAAGTAGAGCTGATCAGAAGAATTATATCATTATCTTTTCAAAGTACTTTATAAGTAAAGAAAAAGTGTCTAAAGTGCTTAAAGAATCTCTTGTGTCTTACTTTGTTGAACACCATCAGAACTAAATATCCCTCAATTATTTTACAGAGCTTATTTTCCTTAAACTAGAGATAAGAATCTTTTTTTTAATACATTATTTTTGAGATCCATATTAAAACCTCCAAACACTATCACTGTGATGGAGTAAAATAAATTAGAAAGCAGTTAAGTTGTGGAATATGAATAGATGTCTGAATAATTGAACTGACAATGTATATCACTGCATATGTACCTCAGAGAAGTAAATGATCAATTCTACTTTTTAATAACTGCATCACTCAAATTTCCACAAGATTCAGACTTATTTGGACCAATTTTCACCATTCCAAATGTGAATAACATTTTTTGAATAATCCTTTTTTCCCCAGTGGAGTTGGCATTTGATGTTCAAGCCAGTTATAAGAAAATTTTTATTTCATAAGTCAAATATGCAAATAATATATAATTGAGATTAAATACTCTAAAAAGTATCACAAATACAGGGAGTCTTGCCTATAGAAGATTACATTTTAAACAATTCCTTGGTTTACATGATAAATACATATTTTTTCTACACAGCTTTAACTTGATTCAAGTTGGTTGAAAAGGGGAACCGTCAAGAAGAACCTGAGAAAAGCAACTGGACAGACAGTTCAACTGAGAACATCCACCCCAAATTTCTAAGATTGCACATATCTATTTTTTTCCCAAACAGGACAATTATGAATGTGCTTTGATATAAAAAGCACTTTTCTTTACACTCTTGTGAAATTTCTTAAAAGACCCAAGACATTTACAGAAAAATATAGACAGTGTATGGGGGGGAAAGGGTAAAATTTTGTAGGGCTAGAAGCAAATTTGATCATATACTCCAAGCTTTGGATAGGCCTCTGACACAGAGTGGATTCTTAAAGACTCAGAAGTGCTTCATAACCAAGTTCATTTAAAGAGGCCTGATAATTGAGAACTTTTACAAACATGAATGAGAATGAACACATCATAAAGTAACAAACAGAAGCTTCTCTAAAATTCATTAAGTTAAACTGATTGGTTGTAAATATGTACAGTAGTGGAATATAGATGACATCTTTCATTCTGTAAAATAATAGACACAAAGTACCAAGATAAAATTACTTAGGATGAATAACAAAGTTAAGTCTTGGAGTCTGACAATAAAAGAGCTATATTGAATGAAAGGACAATAATCAATTCATGTTCCTCCCCTTTTCTATTTGTGGACATTTTTTCTGACTATTAAAAGACTCCCATTTTATAAGTGTCAGTGTTTAGTTCATTTTCTTATAGTTTAAACCTAATTATTAGAAAACCTAGAAAGGGGAAAAGCAGTGGGGGTGGGGTGGAGGGAAGTTATACTAAGATCATACTTGTCTTTGTTACACATCATTCAGAATTAATTATCAGTCAAGCAACCATAAGACAAGTAGTCATGTTTAGTCTAAGAGAAGCATACAGCTATAACCTGAAATATTCCTTTGTCAAAGCCGATGTTTTCCTATTATACCACAATACATTCTTGCTAATACTTCAGTAGAAGCCAGGTTCAATACAAGCATTTTGCACTAGTGGTGGTCAGGAATTGGAAGTAGCAAGAATGCATTAAACTGTTCTTTGATCTTATTGTAGCTGTTAACCAGGAACATCACTGGACAACATTGGTTAGACTACCAGAGGAACCACTCAACCCATTTTCACTTTTCTGCAGTGTTTTCACAGCTGTTGGCACTTGCAATCCTGTTGTCAATGTGAGCCCACCACACCAAACCTAAAAAATAAGATATAAAGAACAATGAAAATTATCCAAGCTTTCCTCTTAAAAAGAAAACAGATTATCACTGGAATCACATATTTCCCACTGTTTTATTATGGCTGTTTCAAAATCAAGCATTTTCTTTCTTTTTCTTTTTAAATTATTAAGCAGACTCAACACTATGCTCTAACCCTAAGCTGTACTTACAATGTTAATTCTGGTATGCTGAACCAGGCAACTTCAAACTACACTTTGAAGATGGATTGTTTCAATAAATCATGACACTGTGCTAAAGAATAATACACAAAAACTTTCAGTCCTCACCTTACAATTATAACTCAGTATAGCTTGTTCCTATCATGACATACCATACTTTATCTCACATTTATCTTTTTATTAAGAATTGTTAATGATTGGTATATAAGACACATCAGGAAAAACACACAGTATTATTTTAAAACTAAGTATACCTTTTACACAAGATAGATGCTTCTTCATTTGTTAGACAAACAACTTGTATCATATCAAAAAATGTTCTAATGAAGTTTTTGAAAGAATGGAAACAGAAAATGGCAGGACACAACACCAGAACTAGATTTGATTGCATGAAGCAGAATAAGCAACATGAACTTGTTGTCCATATTTGCCCAATTTTTGCTAGTTTCTCTCTATTAATTTCTTCAGAATTTCTCAAATTTTAGAGGAGATTGTCCAGGGTGGAGAATCTTGTATATAATTAATAGAATTAATTGAAGTAGTAGTAATTAAATCCCAAATTCTGGGGGAAAGGGTTTGCAGTTTTTAAATTTCAGTTTTAAATGATTAAAACTATATAATTGAAATCTGTAATGGGGAAGACAAGTGAGAACTTCTTCCCCTTTACAAAAGTGATCTTCTGCCTGTACAAATCTGGATTCTATTACTACCAGAGGGCAACCTCATTATTCTTTGCATCTGTTTTCAGAATGTGAAAACAGAAATACACCTGTATTAAAGTTGAAAAAAGAAAGCTTTTTCATTACTTGGGGGGGGGGGAACTTGGATAAAGTAAGCAAATGGTTAAACTTAAGATTCAATTATGTTTCAAGAAAAATTAGCTGTGAGACTCACAGCACTCAGTAGAAATCCTGAGATTACATAAGGTACTTTCTTCACTTGTCCTAAGTATACTAAATCAAGTGCAACTACAATGTAGATTGATTTATTTCATTTCAAAAAGCTGCCTTGTGATCCATGTTTACTTCCATAGTAAAACACTGTAACTGGCATGCTATTAAAAATGATTCGGAAAATTCAGGTGCACAGTTGATTGTGAAGGACAATTTGAAACTAACTATTTTTGTCTTATGCTCATTCTTTATCCATTTATTTCCAGGATCAATTTGAAATATTGATGGTTAATATTAAAATATTGATGCCAACCATACAAAGGGCCAACTGCATCTATACAAGTCTGCTTAGGCCCTGATACTAGCATCTAAAGTAGAATTTGATAGGAGGGAACAAACACATAATGTTTTATTGAAAACCCAATGCCTCGCAATGTCTTCCCTAAAGACTACAAAAAATGTAGTCTGCTATAAAATTTAAAGATTTCAATGCCTTCCCCCAGAATTTGGGATTTAATTACTATTAGCTTAATTAATTCTATTAATTATATATAATTCTTGCTTTCCCTTTACATATATTTCACATATAAATTCCCTTTATTTCTACTATTTTTATAGGCTTTAATTATATAGTTTTAATAAACTCTGAACTGCCATAGGAAAATAATCCTAAATAACAGCTAGAACAGAAACAAATTGAGAACTGAAAAATGCAATGATATTCAAATTAATTAAAAAAAAAACAGAATTGCCTTTCTTCTAATTTGTTTAATTACTTATAGCTTTTAGAAACATTGATTCCTTAGCCCTTTTTAGCACTCTAGGTTAGGATATGCCTACCAAAACTTCTGGGAGTTGTATCTCAACAAATTTGGTAGGCACAAAGCTGGGAAAGTCTGCATTAATTAAGTATTTTTGTTTTTTAAATAGAGAGGATATAGCCTCACTTCAATAGAATTAATAAACATTGGGAGTTGAATAACATATAAATTTGATAAATAAGCAAGTCAGTTTTCTTTATTGTAGTAGCCATTCAGGTTTGCTTCTAAGGAAAGAAAAACAAGAATGTATATACTCAGAACATTTGTTGTGCTATCTACAAAAATTATGCACCTGGATTTTATATTTATAAGAGTATGTGTTAAAGAACTGGGATTTTTTTAAAGTCTAAGTTATGAGTTTTAACTTCTTTAATTTATTAGATGTTTCTCTGAATCCTTAACGAACATAGGAGTTAAACCAGTCAGACTGTCACTTAAAAAAGACATAATGAACAGATCTAAGCAGTATAGATGATTGTAGGCTTGTCATACCCATCAAAACCTGTAAGTAGTCTGAAATATATTATATTACAGCTTTCCTCATAACATTTTAAATTTTGATTTTATTTACAAGAGTAATTGAAATGGTAAAACTGAAACATTGCAACAGTAATTTGATTAGATAACAAATACTAACCATAAAGCCTGGTAATAGAGGTTGGGTAAATTTTGTTTTGAAAGTATATAACAACTGCTTTGAGGTTGCATTATAGAAAGAGAGTTGACCTAAAGAGAGAAAGGGATATTAATACTTCCATTCAAAAATAAACCTCAAAAGTCTTTTCAATCAGGAAATGCTCACAATCTTTGAAGCGAATATTGTTACCTCATAACACGCCATTAGCCATCACCCATCACCCACAAAGAGTATTAAGAAATCTTGCTGCCAGCATCAGCATGCAGGACTAAAAAGCTTATCTTGCTGCCAGCGTCAGCATGCAGGACTAAAAAGCATATCTTATAGCAAGAGTGGGTAACTAAGAAGTAGCTTTTGACTTAGAATAGATGGACTATGGGATAGCAAGTTGTTCAATACTTGTTTTCTATGCCAGCTACCACATGAACTAGGAAGTAGAACATATGGAATGAGAGCACAGGTATACATCTACACACAGCGTTCCCAACGGCCAAAAAGGTAATCTGTACACATATTTAAAGTACATATGATAGCATGTCTGAATTGTTTTGCCTGTTCAAACAATCGGTCTAGCCCAACACTACTTTCAGCACCTGAAAGGTCTCCATAAAGTATACCACCATTTACACCCAGAAAATCACAGATGTTGCACTTGTGAATAGAGAGATTCTATTTCACATCTAATAACTAATGGTCTTTTTTTGTAATTGTATTTCATTCTGGTTTATGTCCATAATAAAGTTTTTGTTTGATTGACATATTCAATTTAAGATAATGAAGTTAAAAATTGATTTCATAATGCACACAAGACTATTTTTCTCTCAAAAGATCTCATTTCCCTAACTCCCTGCTCTCCTGCTCCTCTGTTTTAAATTGAAAGGGTTATTCTCTATTTACTTTTGACACTGTTTCATGTGAAAAGATCTAGGGCAGAGGTCTTCAAACTTGGCAACTTTAAGACTTGTGGACTTCAACTCCCAGAATTCTCCAGCCAGCTAAGTCCACAAGTCTTAAAGTTGCCAAGTTTGGGGACCCCTGATCTAGGGCCACTGCAGCTATTTCGAGTCATGCCTGACAAATGATAAGAACAATTGTTTAGAAAAGCTGCAAGATTCTGCATTATTAATTGACATGAAATTCTGTATGGTATAGGATTTTCCAATCGAATATCAACACATTGCAGCAGCACTTTAACCTAAATAAATACTCAGCAAACTATTTGTTTATTATATATACTGCTTTTCAAAACCAGATTTATCCAGAGTAGCTTAACACAGACATTCTGAACAAATAAAATGCACAGTAAAACACAGTAATTAAAATTCTAAATATTAAAATGATAAAAGCAGCAGTGCCAGTAATTAAAAATTTACTAAACAGCAAATAAGCTAAACTCAACAGACCAAATGATTAAAATGCCTGGAAGAATTTTAAAAAATCAGATTCAAATGTATCTCCTGGGAAATTGGGAGGGAAGTATACTATCACTGAAAATGCCCATACCTATTCCTTCAGATAGTATAAAGCCCTTTCCATCTTGGGATTATGAATGGAAATAAATTGGAAACTCATAAGGTTTGTATAAGTTTGATATAATACCCATTTCAATTAATGCTCTTGTTCTTACCCTGTTAATACGTTTAGAAATTATACTAAAAAGTATTTTGTTTTGTTTTATCGAAAACAGCTTAAAGATAAATTCAGACCAAGTTTTTTTCAGTCCACTGTCCACTATAATTGTTACTGGATTGGAAAATTGTCCACTATATTTCAGGTTTTTTCAGTAATGGCTTTGAAGTCTTAAAATTACCTCCATCAAAGTCACAATAGACTCCTATCCTGTCTGGAACCACGACATCTAGTGTTTTTGCTTTATTATTGTGTTTGGCTGCAAATGTAGTCTGGAGCCAGTTATTGATATGAACACACCAGCTTGTACTGGTCTTTCCCAGCTGATCAAATTTTCCCAAATTTTTATATGCTACTCCTACACTGTATGTCTTGCAGTCCTTCTGGGCTTTTACTTCCCAATAATGCTGTCCATTTTCAATTGTAGTATCTCCTGGAAGGAAACACAGTATAATCAATTAACACTTTATGTCAGTTGATATTCCTCAGAGATTAAGAGCACATACATGTTAAATATCAGACACAAAGCATACAGGTGTAAACTAAAGCTTGTATATATTGTTAATATCTTCCTAATTTTATATAATTCCCAGTTGGACTCCCCCCAATGGTCACTGGAAGGGCTTCTAAAGAACCTTGAACTCATGAAAAGAGCCAAAGAGAAGAAATTCATAAAAGTTCATCACAAAAGAGAACAGCTGTAGTGCAAGCAAAAATGTAACCAACAAAAAGCAAAGAAAGAAATACTTTCAAATTAGCAATTTGGACACAGTTACTAAGAGCATCATAGACTGCAAGAAGAAACAATTTCCCAGGCTTAATTTAAGTGTAAAATGACTGCATTCTTGACCAGTCACAAACTTTGGGGGTGTGATGTGAACAAAAGATGAACTAGAGAAAAATTATTGTTCCTGGAAATTTTGAGAGGAGACAAGGAAAGAAAAGATAATATGGACAAATGAGATTTTAAAAAATTGTAATGTCCTTGGAAGAGCTACAATTAACTACATTAACTAAAATGTAACATAGTAACAAATAATAAACATTTGTCCATACAATCAACAGGAGTTCAGCCTGACTTGATAATATCTAACCAATTATTCATCTAGGCAATGAACTAACTTGTTTGGCTCTTTTCCCTTTCTTTCAATCCCTTTTCTTGTGTTGAAATGCTTCTCAGGTGCTAATAATCTAATTTGCGAAGTTTATAAGTAGCTCTTGGAACTTTTTTTGGGTTCCTGACTGGGATAAGAAAGACTTAAAGAAATAAAAGAATGCATAACTCTATATTTATAATTAAAAAGTTTTATTAAAAAACCTTACCCAAGACTGTATACGATTCTCCAGTAAATCGATCTCTGCTGCCCCTTATCAAAGGTGAGCGTGAGCTAACTGATGACCGCTTTGGAGATGGAGTGCCACTTCTATAAGGTGTAAGAAATTAATTTGTATTGACTGTGATAGTATATAAATAAAAATGTCTACAAGTGAGTTAAGACACCAAATTAGTCTGAACACTTTGAAAAGAGAAATAAGTTTGGCAGAAACATTTAAGATAAAAGACTGTCTAAGCAGGCATGCTTTACACATTTCTATATATTCAAAACAAAAAGCCATGCAGATAATAGGATAGTGGAACATAAAGCATATCGCAACCACAGAAAAGTTACTGACAAATTACTAGGTGGTTATTTTATAACACCAAAAAAATCTGCTTATGAAGGTGCTCAATCTGACCGTATTAATAATTTAAATGTTAGTATCTTAAAACCAAGAAAATGCCCAATTTCAGTATTGCATCACCCTTTCTCCCTTAGTGTATCTTCCAGATTTAAAGCATTGCACTGATAGTACAGGTAGTCCTCAGTTAACTGTTTTAACTTACAATGGCACTGAACAAGTAGCAATTATAACCAGTTCTCAAAGTTCCAGCCATCACGTGATCACAATCTAGGTGCTTGGCAACCAGCTTGCATTTATGACAGTTGCAGCATTGCCATTTGCAACCTTCCCTGCCAGCTTCCCACTAGCAAAGTATGTAGGGAAACCAGCGGGGAAGGTTGCAAGTCACTCCTGTAAGTCATTCCTACTACTCCCTCTGCTTTTTCACCTAAGGAGCCCAGCTACGGAGTGCAAGATTGGATCCACAGCACCCTTTCACCCACACGCTGTAGTGCATGCTTGTGTGGCACTGCAGTGACCACCTGTGCATCCTCCCGCACTAGCAGCAGCCACCCCTATCCTGGGCATATTTGCACAGTGCTGCAGTGGGCAACTGAACATCCTTCCACACTGGCAGCAGTCACCCCCAGCTTGGCCACACTCATGCCATGTTGCAGCAGCCACCTAGCCACCAATCAACCAGCCTTCTTGCAAGCTGCCCAGGGCTTCCCTTTTGCTTTGTTTGTTGGAAGCAGACAGGACATTGATTGGATGTCCTCGCTTAACAGCCCTAACTCAACAAGCAATGGGAATTGTTGTTGCTAAGCAATGCAGTCATGTGACATCGCATTTTCAACCATACTGTAAGCAAGGACTACCTGTAGTCAGCACACATTATCTTTATGAATGGATTATATAAATACTGGAGATGTACTAAGTTAGACTAATTTACTTACTATAATTTAGACTGTAATATAATAAACTACTACACTATGGACAACATTTTGGTGATCAAAGATCATGCTTAATTACTTCTTAGGGAATATAGGTCCATTTTTGGTGAAACAATAATGATGCAAAGTGATTAGGGCCACATTATTCATACACTTGGAAGTTTATTTTCCCATTAGGTTTTTTTGGAGGGGTTTTGGATATATATATTTAAAAATAAAATATGTTCTTTTGAGGCTTACATTACAGTTTTGATGTGCTTCCTGCCTCAAATTGGCAAAAAATTGAAATTCAGAAGGACAGTTGGAGGGAGCTCTAGAGTTGCCTATCCCTCCTGTAGACCACAAAGCAGAAATTATTTTTCCAAAATAAAACCTTACTGTGGATGCTGAAAACATTAACCATATATCACTGAAAAAGTGTTTCACCAAGTAAATATTTCAGAAAAAAGTACTTACCAAAAGAAAAAAGAAAGAAAGAAGTGAAGCATGAAAGACAGCAAAGCCAAGAAATTAAAGCATTTATTCAAGCAAAAGGATTAATACACACAACTTTTTTCATACTCCAAGTCAGTCATTACTGCAAAGTCTATTCTAATTACCACCAAAAAAGCAATCTTAGGTTTGCTGTCAGGTTATGCAGAAAAATAGCAAGTTTACTAAAGCACTGCCATGTTTGGTATAAGGCAAACATAGACTAAAATTAATACCCCCCCCTAAAACTTTACATGCTATTTTTCCGGTGTGCTCCAAGTTCCCTTCACCCAGAAAATATTTTTATATTAACAGCCTTTACTAGTATTCTCAACAGCATTTATAATTTTAAATATTTGTCATACTCGAAACCACCAATCAATACATGAATAAATACAAGCCAAATTATGTGATTGTATTAGGACAGTACAATGATGCATACAATCAACTGATTTGATAAGCCACTGTAGTTGAGCTGTACTATTTCCAGGGTATTTTGTTTATTCAAAGCAAAAAAAGTGTTTTAACTAGAACACTCTCTCCGTATGAAAAGACATGCAGGGTAATTATAAAAACTTATCTGATTAAGAAAGTCTGCTTTATTCTTTTGATGTAGAATTCTATCTAGTCTGTCTACAGAGGGCAGAAGAAACCAATGTTTTAATTCATACTGCAGCAGACACATAGTCAACACAGCATTTTGCCAATCAATCTCCTCTAATAATGATTGATCCAAAACTGTTAATACAGTGCTCCATGTTTATCCATCCATTTCACTATCTGACTGCGGTTTTTGGAAAGAGGGTTTTGTCTGTTTTGATGTCAACTTCATGTTTAACATAGTAGGCAGCTCAAAACTTAAGTGTGCCATCAGCAAAGAGATTTACGGTATATCAAGAGAGTCAGACCGAGGAACAATGTAGTAAAGAGCAGAGTCTGCCTAAAAATGACTACTGGACAGTTTTAAGGAGCACATACCTCAGTTTAATGCTTGCAGTGACAGAGACTTCCATTTACTTCAAATTGAGAAGTAAATGGGCTCCATCATTATTATGGAGTAAATGGTCCACCACCTCCTATGAATATTACACACACTTCAGTGTAAGAGGGACAGGAAGAAGGTCATAATCCGTGCAGAAAAACAGATTCTGTCAATACATAGTGTAAATACGTGATACGTAACTGACTGAATCTGAAATATGCTTTGATTTTTAAGTGCAGCTCAGAGCTACTCAGACTGGCTCAGGGGCTAGGAAAGTATGATACTACAGGGATTAGGACTACCCATTGAGAAACCCTGTGGGCAAACAACATCCCATACTGGTATACATATGTAGGGACAATTGCAAGATTTGAGGCTTTCATCAAAAGAAGCTGCATTGTGTTATAATCTTTGCCTCTTCCATATGAAAACATACAAACATAACACATATAAAAAAGGGTGGAACTTTCATTGTGGCACTCCAATGCTGATTACATTGTTTACCTCAACCCCTCCCCGTGTGTGTACATGTGTGTATGAGCGAATGAATATGAGAGCGCATATGTACACAGGAAAGATTTTTGAAGAGAAGGTGCTTGTATGCTTATTTTTACCTGGATGTGGTTGTTTATTAATGAAATAAATTTAAAACAAGCTAGGCAGGTTCCTATTTCAGATTTTCCTCATTTAAACTTAATTACCTGTACTTTGCAAATTATTAGAAGTAACATAATGCTTTGGATACTTTGCACAAAGGAAATTAGAGGGGCTATGCAAAATGTGACAAATTAAAGCACACTGAAGGTTCTACTGGAATACAGTGGCTTGTGTACTGGTAAAGGCTGTGGGATTCATGCCAAGTCTACAGAGAGACAGAATTGAAAGGAAAAAAATGAAGAGTAAAGCTGGAGGCTAAACCCTATGGCTAAGAGGAGACACAATATCACCTTGTACTGTTCTTCAGAAGGGTAATCTGGCCACTGTCAGATAAAAATAGTTTGTTAAAGGCTATTTTCTGCTACACAAAGTTTTATATTTAAAAAGCAGTAGTTAAAAAAACAATTTCTAAATTACTACTATGGGAGGAGGATTATTTTAAAAAGTCATCTACTTGTTTGATATGTAACACTGTCACTCTCACATGTTAATCCAGAATTGGCTAACTACAGTTTGTATACTTACCCATAGGTAGTCTGCCAGACAATATGGCCAGACACAGTTTTCTATTAGCTTTCCATATAAGCCAATATCTCAGTTAAAGAAGAGGTTCTATAAACATCCTATAAAAACTGGTGATCTTCTGGCTGACATTAAACTTCCCCTACGTCTCTTACTGTTCTTATTATGGCTGATATAGTTATGATGATTCTACTTGAACCAAGAAAGCAGAGGTTTGCTGCTTCATGGCTTAATTATTTTGACAATTTTCCCACAGCAACGCATCATATCTGGTTAGGGTAGGACACAGCTTTAAGGTCTATTACATGTATAGCTAAGTGACACCATCAAAAACATGATTCTTAATGACCTTGCATTATGATTTACCATGCCCAATTTAAAGTATTGATAAAACCCTAAATGGGGCGTTGGTCTTACCTGATACGCTCCTTCTCTGTGTGTTGCGGGAGAGTCCAAAAATTCTTGGACTCTCCCGCAAGCACACTGGAGAATTTATGGTTCTATCAACAGGGCTAGTACCCAGCACAGTGATGAGAAGTAGGGGTTTGACTGTTTATTATTTATTTATCTTATAGAATTTATGTAGCTGCTATTCTCACAAAATGAATGACTCTGGGCAGCATACAACAAGGTGAAAAACAATACACAAATAACAATTATTATTATTATTTAAAAACTAAAAAAATATTATTGATGCTAATACTTCCCAATTATAGAATTCTTTCTTGACAGAGTCCCCCATGCTCCCAATTTTGCTTTAAATGATGCTGAGGATAGGCATTTGTTCAAGAGCCAGTCTTTTAAGATTAATTTGTTTGTCCCAAAGGTACTTTTTCAAAAAGCAAATGGACTTTGTTTTTCCTTGAAGATGTTTTCCTTCTCATCTGAGAAGTTTCTTCAGTTCAGAACTGAAGAAGCTTCTTGGATGAGAAGTGAAACATCTTCAAAGAAAAAAATCCAGTTGCCTTTTGAAAAAGTACCTTTGCGACAACCATGACCTGGATGACTGAGAATCTCCATAGATATCAATTTGTTTGGTTTTTATTATTCCTCTTAGGGAAGATGTTTATTCGTTATTTTTTTAAATTTATTCTTATTTATTACTTTGTCTACACTGTTTCCTATTGCCTGAGCAATAGAATAAATGAACAAACTGTCTTCTGTCTGTCGACACCCCCCCCAGTATAAGATCTGATGCCTTTTTTGGTGGCAAAAAATATAAGACCGGGTCTTATTTTCGGGAAAACATTGTATCTATCTATCTATCTATCTATCTATCTATCTATCTATCTATCTATCTATCTATCTATCTATCTATCTATCTATCTATCTATCTATCTATCCATACCGGTACATACATACATACATACATACATACATACATACATACATACATAATATACACACATACTTTCAATACTCCCACACTCAATGGCACTGAAACAAAACAATGAAAAGGCTGAAACCACATCAATTCTGTCTTATCGCTGCTCCTGTCCCTGTCTTCACAATCAAACAACAGAAAGGGGAAGTAATCACAGATTAAGAAACAAACATCTCTTTGGATTTGAACAACACATGGAGCCATGATTAAGGAAAGAAAAACTTCTACAAGCTGAATATAAATAGTGGCGTAAGTATGCAACCACAATTTAAACTGTATTCTGGAACTGTATATGGCTTATGATGTAATATGCACCATATAGTAATATTAGCCATGGTTTTTTTCTTAAAATGTTCTTAAATTATGGCTGCAATTGCAATTTCAGGAACAAATGTCTACAGATTATTTGCAAAACTGCCTTTCCCTCCTCTTGTGAGTTTTCTGAAAATCCATGGAATATTATTTCTTCCAGTCATTTGGATGAGCACTAAGATTTCTGATGATATCAAAGGCAATGCCATTCCTTTGATGAAAGATAAGATATGCCTCATATATCTGTAATGGGTGTTATGTTGTTTGTTGATTGTCATTTAAAAATTTATTCAAGTACCTTTGGTTTGAATTCATTCTAGCACCTTGGGCTCCATTTTTAGGGTTTTTTTTTTAACATGGTTACAAAAAGATACAAAGTGACTTTATTTTGTTTTAATAAGGGTGATCTTAGAAAACTCCCAAAGTTCCACATTTTTTATTTCTTTGATAAGAAAATCTTAATCTTCAGTTTACAGAATTGTTCACTAAATTGAGATTTTCTATTGTACATTTAAAGAAAAATTCCCCATTATTGTGACATAACCTTCATATTATTTTTCATATTTTTAGTTTATGCAAAAATCTGTTTTCAAAAAAGGATCATTTACATGTAAAATCCATGAGTAGACACAAAATACAATAAATTATTGATCCTAAGTAAGTAATCCAGTATATCCAGTAAGTAGTCCAGTATATTTAGCACAGTAAGATTTATAGCCATACACCTAAGCAGAGAATGTGAAATGTATTATCTTGTAACGTTACTGCATTACCACTTTTTGCAGAAAATGAGAATTCTCATTTCTCCCAGAGATGGAACATTTCTAGAATATCTCTGATTGCTAGTAATATGAACAATAAGAATCAATAGCAAGAGTTTCTAAAACTGAAGAAAATAAATATATTTTTAATCCCTTATGCATATCCAACTTCCCCTCTGCAATATTACTTAGAATGGTTCTGTTTTCTCACCTGCCTTTGTTTTCTTTTCCTTTTGTTTTGCTTTCTTGGCTTTTCCCTCCAGTAGAGTCCCACTCAACATAGGTATCTTCAACTTTTAAGTTAAGATGAGATGATGAGCCATCAAGATTGAATAGAAGAGCTGAACAAAGATTAAAACAGAATTTTATTTAAATAGATATTAAAATAAATATCTTTATTTAATGCCAAGTCCCTTCTCGGAGTCATTGGTTTTTCTCCTGAAAATTGCCTCAGTATTTTAACTCATAGCCCCTTAAATTGTTTTTTGTTAAAAAAATAATAATACCAGCACCTACAAAAATAAATAAGCATAAAATGAGTTATTTTTCGGCAACAAGCAAAACATGAGAATATCTGCATTTTTCACCCTCAAAGCCTGGACATTTGACCAGAGTTTAAAAATGTCAATTACATGTACGAGTTTAAAAATGTCAATTACATGTACAGTTTAGTCCTCAGTTTTAAAATGTGAAAGAACAAACCCCATTACATTTCTGAGTTTTAATTAAGGAATAAGATATATATACAATGGAAGACAACCATGCCAATTTGATATTAAGGGAGTTCTGGTAACAGTTATAAATAAAAGCAGTTTACTTCTTTTCAATGTTAACTGATATAAGGACAAAAACATGCTAATCTAATTGACAGAGCACTAGGTTATCATTTGATCTTTCAGTGGTTAAATAAATGTATTAAATGGAGAAAGCTTAGTATTTAAATGATAAAACTCAGAAACGTATTTCCAATTTTTACTGCAACAAAAACAGTGTCCATGAAATGATGGCTAATATTCCCAGAGGCCAGAAGTGTTAAAATAACCTAGCAGTCAGAACTGAATCACATTCCTCATGGAATATGCTTTATGGAAATTTAAAGTTCATTTTTATCACTTAAATGTGTCTACATTGTTGTACTTGTCTCCATTGTTAGAAACTATGTAATATAATATTATATTACATTAGAGTGCATTATGCAGGTATTTCTTATTTTAATATAAAACTTTGAACATTCTCTAGAAGAGAGAGTAACTCTAGAAAACTGAGCCATTTGTATAATACTAAACTTTACTCCATTAAAAGTAGCATAAATAAAATATTATTAATGCATCTTCCACAAAGGACTCAAAGTTAGCAGATGTAAAGCTGAAAAACACAGCACTCCAAAGCACTTTGTAGCAGTTCTAATCGAACTGCAATGAATTATACTGTATATGTGTACAGACACATACATGCACCCCAGCCAAGTTCTTTTTAAAGCAACACTTAAGATCAGTTATCCTTAACTAATCCTGGGCTTTCAATCCCAGAAATAATATTCAGAACATTTTTGCACATGCTGTGGCAGTGATAATTGCTATTAAAAGCTTCACATATTTTTTCTTATACACAGTACATATAGCAATAGCAATAGCACTTAAGACTTATATACCACTTCACAGTGCTTTACAGCCCTCTCTAAGCGGTTTACAGAATCAGCATATTTCCCCCAACAAAACAGGAGCTTGCTCTTCCTGAGACCACTGTCTGCGAACTGTCCTTAAATACCACCGTTTGTTTCTTGCTATGTTATAGAGCCCGATTACGACCTTGGTCATATGAACAGGTTAATTGCACGACTAATGTGGGCAGTTTCCTGCCCGCATTCCTTTATCTTTCTTGGTGACCTCAATTTGCCTCTTATTAATTGAACCCTAAACAAATGTACAACCAAACCTATACATGCAACCCTGTACAATGCTGTTATGACTCTGGGGCTGGAGCAGTTGGTAACGAACCACACTAGGCTCAACAATTGCTTAGATCTCATCTTCTGCAATACCTTAAACTCAATTTATGGCCTCCAAGTTAATGAACCTTTTTCCAACAGTGATCACAGTATGATTGATTTTTGTCTCAATTTGTGTCCTTGCAAAGAGGGTCATAATGATGGGACTCCAAATTACAATTTTAAAAAAGCCAACTATGATCTCATAGCTGCCGACCTCACATCTCTTGATTGGCACCTTTTGTTCACAGGTTGTAATACTACAGAAGACCATTATAATTTTTTTTCTCGAAGTCAATAATTAACCTATATGTACCAAAAATAACCCCTAAAGCCAAAAAAACCAAATTACCCATAACAATAATAAAGTTACAATAAAAAAAATCTCTTTAGCGAGAAAACAAAACTGGCTACGTAGCTAACTTTAAAAACCGCTACAAAGCCTTATGCCGCCAGATAAAGGCAGAATGCACCAATTACCATTGCAAACAGGAGGAAGAGTTGTTAAACTTGAAATGCACCCGAGCCTTCTATAATTTCGTAAACGCCAAACTTAAAGACTCGAAAACTATCCCACCCCTAAACGGGGAAGACTGTAACAATGAAGCTGTTAAGGCCAACCTCCTCAATACGTTCTTCAGCTCAGTCTTTGTTGACAGCAATGGCTGCTGCCCCCCATTTCCTAGTTGTATCATAACAAATTGTAACAATTTACTACATATTGATTTTACAGTAGATAACATTGAAACGGCACTACGTAACCTAAAGCCATCTTTATCTATTGGCCCTGATGGATTATGTGCCTACTTCTTGAAAAAGCTTGTCACTGCCCTAGCCGAACCTCTATGCACAAACTATGAGGTATCTTTCAGAACCAGCTCCTTGCCCGACTTATGGTCATTAGCCACGGTCATACCTATTTTTAAAAAGGGAGACCCTAGTCTAGTAGAAAATTACAGACCAATCTCACTGTGTTGTGTCACCTGTAAAGTCATGGAATCAATTATAAACCAATCCATCACACTCCACTTGAAACAAACAACCTGCTTTCTAACAACTAGTTTGGTTTCAGGGAAAATTTGTCTTGTAATCTGCAACTCCTACACTACAGAAACATTTGGACCACACATCTTGACCAGGATAAAGCAATAGATGCAATTTACATAGACATCTGCAAAGCCTTTGATTCAGTGGTGCACGACAAACTACTGTTGAAACTAAGTTCTTACGGCATCTCCGGATCCCTGCACAAGTGGATAGCCGCGTTCCTGTCAAACAGGCAACAAATAGTCAAAATAGGGAGGGCCCTATCAAATCTGGCACCAGTTAACAGCGGTGTCCCCCAAGGCAGCGTTTTAGGATCCACACTCTTTCTGCTTTACATCAACGACCTATGCGATAATATTAAAAGCAGCTGTGTCCTCTTCGCTGATGACGTACAATTATTTAACACCACTGATAATGCTGCTGCCATACAAAGCGACCTTGACTATGTGTCAGAATGGTCGCACAATTGGCAACTCCAAATTTCAACTAATTAATGCTCTGTACTACACATCGGCAATAAAAATCAGAACACCAAATACAAGTTGGATGGAAACGATCTTGTAGACGACCCTCACTCTGTCAAGGACCTAGGAGTACTCATCTCAAACGATCTAAGCCCCAGAGCTCACTGTAACAGCATTGCCAAAAAGGCATTAAGAATTGTTAACCTAATTTTGTGAAGCTTTTTCTCCGGTAACATTGTTTTGCTAACTAGAGCATACAAAACCTTTGCCAGACCAATTCTTGAATACAGCTCGTCTGCCTGGAACCCACACTGTATATCGGACATTAACACGATTGAGCGGGTTCAGAGGTATTTCACGAGAAGAGTACTCCACTCCTCTACTCACAATATTGGGCTTGGACAATCTGTAACTGTGCCGCCTGTGGTCCGATCTAAGCATAGTACACAAAATTGTCTGCTACAACGTCTTGCCTGTCAATGACTTCTTCAGCTTCAACCACAATAATACACAGGCAAACAATCGATACAAACTCAAGGTAAACCGCTTCAAACTCGATTGCAGAAAATACGACTTCAGCAACAGAGTGGTCAACGCCTTGAATGCTCTACCAGACTCCGTTGTTACAGCCTCAAACCCTCACAGCTTCAATCTCAAACTGTCTACCGTGGACCTCACCCCATTCTTAAGAGGTCCGTAAAGGGGTCGTGCATAAGCACACCAGCGTGCCTACCGTCCCTGTCTTACTATCCCCATTTATCTGTATTCACTTCCTTCGTTCATGTTTATGTTCATACCTATACTTGTTATCTTGTACATGTTTGACAAACAATAAATCAAAAAATAAAAATAAAATACAATCTGGGTCCTCATTTTACCAATCTTGGAAGGATTGAAGGCTGAGTCAACCTTGAACCAGTGAGACTCGAACTGCTGGCAGTTGGCAGTCAGCAGAATTAGCCTGCAATACTGCATTCTAACCACTGCACCACCAAGGCTCTTATACAGTATATAGTCAACTGATAATATCTTACAGTAAACTGACATTAACAAAAGGTTCAAATTATATTCTTAGTATTTTCACACTTTCGCATATTTGCAAGCTTTGCCTTAAACTTAAATAAATGTCAAAGCTAGCGGATACAGTTTTGCTCCTATTTGTAGATCTTTTTTGTGTATATGGAAACTGCAAATTCTGATGAAGCATACTGTCCAGCATCAAGACTATAACTCAAATGCTAAGTTACATCAAATGGAGACATAGGTACTGCCCAAAGATAGTTCCTTTATAGTCAAGTTCATATCTAATAAGACCACCCATATTTAAGATAATACATGAAGCTAATTTTAGGTGGGCAATTTTACCTTTTGTCTCTAAAGTTACAGGATCTGAATAATCCCCAGCCACTGCCTTGTTGCAAGCTCGGACACGAAAATTCATATATTTTGAATCAAACCTTAGTCCTGGAAGAAGAAGTAGGAAAAAAACCTTCAGAAACACAAAGATTTTACGATAAACAAAAAAGAGTTAGCAGCATAAGAAAGATTGTACACAAACACATAAACACACCCAGAATTCAAATTGACTATTCATTTCTACTAAGAGTAAAATATGGGGAATGAATTAAACATATTCCAAGATACATAACATAAAATTAAGAATGGATCTTTTAGATACTAAAAAGCAAAGAATCAGGCTTAATTATGAGATGATAATGCATAAATTGGAAGAATTTTTATTGGAACAATGCCACATAATTTTATTTTATTTTTATTTTTTAACTGCAAGTTTGCAGAACACTGTTATTTTCTATATTGAAATAAAGTGTGCTTAACCAATCCCTACTCACTTTTCTTTACTTCAAGTTTTATTCCTGGAACCTAAGAGATTTCCTGCAATGCTTATTCCCTTTAACTCTCAAAAGTTGTTAGGGACAGAATGGGGGCAAGTCAATGGAACAACTTGCCATGGCCAACTTGCCGCGGGACGACTCACTGTGGCCAACTTGCCGCAAGACAATTTAACAAATACAAAAGTTTAATTTTGATGGAACCGTGGCCAATAATAATAAAATAAATTCAGCCCAGAAATGTAAGTGTTACAATAATTTAAAGGAACATGTGGTCACCAATAATAAAAGTACCTGAATGAAATTATTAATACAGCACTGAATTGTCCTGCAGCATGTTGGCCACCGCACATTGTTCTGTGGTGTGTTGTCCTAGACTCAGCTGAGACGGGTGTTTCTGACTTTCACTTCATTTCAATTAGACTATTGATAACTTAGTTAAAAACTAAGATTAAAAACTGAAAAGCATGTAGAAATTGCAGCACCTTTTCAACTGATCCCATAATCCAGAAAGACTTGGAGAATATGAATGGTCATGTTTTGTTAAACAAATTTTATAAAACATTGCTAAGACTGTCAGTACCTGTTAAGAAATGGTGTTTGGCGACATGTGATATTGTAATAGTTGTAGTTAGCTCTAAATTGGCAATTTGTCAGTAGTGAGCTGCCCTATTACTGTTCTAGTACAGTCATAAAAATCAATCAAATTATTGTACTGTACTAGATTCCACCAGAAATGTATTTTATAATTAGAAACTACAGGTAGTCCTCGACTTACAACAGTTCGTTTAGTGACTACTCAAAATTGTGACGATACTGAAAAAAGTGACTTACAAACATTTTTCACACTTAAGACCGTTGCAGCTTCCCCATGGTCATCTGATCAAAATTCAGATGCTTGGCAAGTGACTCACATTTATGATGGTTGCAGTATCCCAGGGTCATGTGATCACCTTTTGGGGCTTTCTGACAAAGTCAATGGGGAAGCTAGATTCACTTAACAACCGTATTACTAACTTAACAACTGCAGTAATTCACTTAACTGTAGCAAGAAAAGTTGTAAAATGGGGCAAAATTCACTTAACAAATGTCTCACTTAGCAACAGAAATTTTGGGTTCAATTGTGCTCACTAAGTCGAGGACTACTAAAACTCAAGATAATTTGAAGAGAAAACAAATTTTTTTTACCTGACAATGTATATTCAGTGCCCTTAATGTAGTCTATAGATTCCCAACATCTCTCATCTTTTATGCGAGGAAGCCCATCAAAATTGGTTTTTCTAAATTCAAGTATATAGTGATCAATTTTGTTGTCTTCTTCGGCCATTTGCCATGCTACTGTAACAGCGTTGTCAGCTACCAGACAATCTGTTAAAATAATCTCTGGAGCTCTGGGAACTGTTAAACAATATAAGCAAAGAAAACATTGATAAAGTAGCATTCTACTTCTAAACTATGCTTTAGGAAAATTCAGCTGGAGGAATATAGATTTGATCATTAACACAGCTACTGATATTTAGATAACGTGACTGACTTGAAACAAAGCTATGAAGTAGATTTTCTACTTCTAATTTATTATGTTTTATGAACCACAGACTGTAAATCATGGTTTATGGTTTGGTTTATAAATTATGGCTTCGGCAGGTGAACCCAGCCATAAACCACTGATGTTTATCAAATTTGAATATGAACCAGTCCTCAGACTGCAATGCTCTCTTCTCACTTGAATCAGAAAGGAACCTCAATTTGATTCAAGTGCTTCTCGCTCTACGTTTTGTTGGAGAAACAAGAGCAAGTCCTTGCAGATTCTCTCAACTGTAGATTTTTTGAACGCCAGTGCCAAGCATCATCTCTGATTGCTTGAGAAAGATGAAGGACATTCCAAGCAAAGTGAATACCGTGAATGCTTTCAGTAAAATAGGCACCATTAATAGTGGCTGAAGTTTTGTACTTTTATGTCACAAATAGAAAGAAGTCATCTAGTTCTGGCATTATTTGTGTGAGTAGGATAGAGTAGAAAGAAATATGATAAGCAGCAGCAATTAATGTCAATTAAATGTACACGCCAGTAACCTTTGGACAATTCTGTACTGAAATACCAGTGAGTCACTCAGTATAACTTTCAAAATTGCAGTCACCTGTGCCGCAGTTCATTTGCATTCCACTGTTCAACATGCTGAATTAAAATTACAGTTATCTGAATGTTTAGAATTGACTAAGTATTTGGGTGCTTTATACTACCAGGCTAAAAGGTTCACCCACAATATAGTATTAGGTTTAATATCCTGATAATTTTCAACCAACTTTTTGTGAACATACAGATGCCACAAAAATGCTACTTGGAAAACTGGCTCTGCAAAACTGGAAAAGCTTACTGAAGACTAATAATTAGGAATAGCCGGCATATGTTAATAAGATAAAATTATGATTCTTCATGTGTCTATTTGATAATACTTCCATCTCCTAGAATGCATAATAGACTATTTAGTCCCCACTGCCATTTAGTCTTTGCTAGCTACTGCAGCTAAATTCTGGTACTATATCAATAGGCATTTTTAAAAATATAAAACACAACCTACACTGCAATATACAGAGTTATGAACCTCATTACTTCTCTATTCCCCTTACTTCAAAGATATATTCCAAAACAAACTATGGAAAAAGGAAACTTTATTATATTTATTTACAGATGTATTATATTGTAACTCATTCCTGAAAGCCACATTCTGTTTTTTACCTGGCAAGAATTTCAATGCCTGAAGCATTTGTCTCTCCTGAGAAAAATCCACCATCAAGTGTGTCATATTGTCACTCACTCTAGGTTTCAAAGACAAGCGGAATGCTGGAGCCATTGTGACTCTAAAGTTAGGAATTAGAAAGACAGGTTTTTAAACTTCTGATAATACTTAATGTTCTACTGTATAATATGCAAACTACTTGGAAAATATTTTAGTCAAAGTACTGAAATCTAGAAACGTGCTAAACTACATGTAGTAGCACATTCTCTATGAGTCACTCTTACTGAACAGTTTTAAAGGCAGACAAGAGACAGTGACAAGTTAGTAGAATTTTTTTGGTAGTCAGCAAATTTTTAGCAATCCTGTACCTAGTGCAAACAATAAATAAAACTTAATTGACAAGTTAATTGCTTTTCCATATACTGTATACTAAGTAATTGGCATCATGAGCGTAAGAGCAGTTGTTTCATAAATGATTTACTGAAAGTATAAAATCCAGGTTTTTCAATGTTAATTGCACATCCTATTTAAGGATTCTTTATGGAACATCATTCCCTCTGAGGAACAGTTGTCTCCCACCCTACTGAAAGGCTCTAATTATGTGGATTTGTCAGCGGGCCTGGAGACACAAATGGAAATGTAGCCAATCAAGTGGCTGATTTAATTGTATTGTTGCTGCTATGGGGGCTGTATGTGTGTGTATGTTAATAGTTTTATTATATGGTGGTTTGTTTAAATTTTTTAAACGTTGTAAACAGCCCTGAGTCACCTATGTGTGAGTTGGCCAGCTATATCAATTTGTTTAGTAAATAAATAATCCACAAGCTGCCTAATGTATTATCAACAAACTTGTCTAGATGGCAAAAGTGGTATTAATGATTTGGTCACCTGGGAAATGCTTAAGGCTTATAGCCAAAACATTCTCATTCTAAATAGTTTATTTGTAATGAACAGTGACTTAAATACATTACTTTTAACTACAATATCTGCGTTGTATATTAAGGATCAATTGCTTGGTTTAAATATATATATACATATATATATATTTCCCCCTTGTCTTTACAAATGTAGTAACAAGAAAGCCAGAGTTAAATCTTAAAACGTATAGGCATGGTTCCATTCACATAAAGTTAATTTCCAACGCCCATGAGTGGAAGGGGAGTTTTTACTGCCAATCCTTAACATACTTAGGATAGTGAGAAACCATCAGGAAAAGTTTAGGATGTGATGCAAGGGGCTGAGAAACCAATCAAAATAAAAATATTAAAATCATCCTCTCTCACTCTGGGTGAGAGCTTTGCAAGCTCCAATGAGTTTTTATTATAAAAAACAGTAGATCAAAATAATTAACAAACATTACAGTGAGTGACTTTTAAAGATGTAATACAGGCACTGTGGAATATCTAAATGACATTAGGTTTGTAGAATCTATTTTGGACTAATACATGGCTGGGCAATTATGGTGTGAGACCTCAGTTCCTACTTAAGTCTTATTCAGGGCATGCTAAATCTATTTTAGAAAATTAGATCACAGGTTTAAAAATATAGAACAGGAAAGGTATGATGAGTACTGAAACTATAAAGCTATAAAGAAAGGAGCTTTAAGAAAGGGCAAATTATTATACTGTACTTTGATTGCAGATGAATTAAAAGCTAGAATAACTTTTTCTGGATAAAAAAAAGATTTGGAACTTGCACAATTATAGCAATTGTGTACTATTCTGCACATAATTGAGAAAAGGATGCCACTATTTTCTGAATCACTTTAATAACTCCTTAAAACTTCTTTCTTAAGACTTGTGTATAGACACATGAAAAAGAGCACGAATGTTTTAATTAGTACTGCAGAAGTGCTATGCAACTGTATATATCATTAATATATATTCATACATATGTCTACACACAAATATGCAAAAATGTCTCAAAAGGAACATTTATTGCAAGAGTAAGCATCTTCATGATTGGTTCCAATTGGACTTAGAAACCCTAGGTTGACAGACTAGGCACTTAACAGATATTTATCTTATGTTTCTTTAGGTTTGTTACATTTCCTTTTGGGCTTAATATTCTTAATTTTAAAGTCTTGTTCCTTTTTTTAAGGATGTCCCGCAAGACATTTTAAAAAGAAAACTATATGTGAGCAAAATTTAAACACACAAGTATAAAGAATAATTGGAAGATGGTACTTCTAGTTATCCAGATTCTTGCTATCTAACAGGAAAACATAAAATAGACCAACATCCATTTTATAGGCCATTTGATTTGCTCTATGCTCACTTATTAAGAAATAAACACATCTTGGTTTGTGTAGATGTAGACATTGTTCATTTTTATCCTCAGTATTCCATGACCTGAATCAATTTAAAATTCCAAATATTGTATATATAAAAAATAATCTCATCACCTATATGAAGTACAAATATAAAGAGCAGATGTAGAAAAGCCCTACCTGAAACCTTTTCTAGCAATCTGATTGTGTTGGAAATACGTTCCATATAAAATTTCAGCTTTCCAGATCACACTGAAGAACCCGAACAAATTGCAATATTTATATCTAGCATCATGGAAACAAACATCTTAAGATCGTCTATCAGAAAACCTCCAACTAAAATTTAAATTTCTCCTCTAGATAACAGGCTAACATAGAAAAAATGATTATTATCCTAATCACATTTCTGTTTAATTGGTCCTTTTTACAAGTGAAAGTTAACACACACCACAGCATAGAGAAACTTAAGGCCAAACAGAACAGTGCATTGTGTCACCATGCAAAGCATAATCTTTTGGTTGCATAAATCACATCAGAAAAATGACTTGATTCTAGAATTCTCAACTCTAATTAAGAATAATTGCAAACAGAATCAAATGAGTTTGTACTGTACCTATCCTTGATCTGTCTGGCAGCCTTGAGGTGCATCAGGAAGAAGAGAGAGAAGGTAGTTAATGGTTTCATGCAAGTTTCATCTGCAGTAACATGCAAGAAAGAGTTAGTGAATGATTCACAAGGTCAATCGGAAGGTTATAATTGAAGTTTTTGTATCATAAGCCATTGTTAATTCAAATTAGACATTCAGTAATAAGCAACAAAGCCACTGAAAGTACGCACAAACAACTGTACATAATATGCCATCAAATGTCTGGGATATTAAGGAATCGCTCAACTCAGGAACATCCAAGAGATTCTTGCTGATTTCTTGGGCACAATAGTTATCAACTGGTGTTAGGGCGATGCAAATATTTCAAAAGAGGGAACATGCAGGAACATGTACTAAGCACTCCATTTTGAATAAAGCAACTCCATATTCTTTTCAGGCTTGTGTAGCTTTTTGGAAACTGCCCCCAACCAACTCCATGGGTCTATGCATCACAGCAAAAGATCTACTGCAGCAGTTTCTGAAGCACCTGTGTAAGTCTGAAAAACAATGGGGCTGCTTCAGCTATTTGGAAAGAGGTGCCTCCTACATGCTAAAGTACCTTTTGCAGAATCTGTGCATTCCAAATGAATGCAAATTATCTTGCTAGAGAGTTGGGTGAATGCCACTTATATAGTTACATATATACTCTATTTTTTTTAACTGAACAATCAAAATATATTCTGCAACTCAAACAATATTATTACTTAGTTTTGGACAGAAAATAATATATTAACAACATATTCTGGTTGTGAGGTAATTATTATATTTTGAAATCGTGTAACAGAAAGTGGAACAAAATATTGGAGTAAAAATGTTAAAACTCAGCCCGATAAAATTTGAAGTTGAATTTAACATTTAAAGAATTACTGATTATTTTTTGTTAACCTGTAATTCTCCTTAGAAGTCACATGTGGAAAAATTCTCAGATTATACACTGTATGCGCAATTATTAGGCAAACTGTATTTTGGAGGATTAATTTTATTATTGAACAACTACTGTGCTCTCGGTCAATCCAAAATGTTAATAAACCTCAAACCTGAATATTTAAGAAAGTAAAAGTGAGGTTATGGCTTTCTTAGGAGAATATCTATGTGTGCACAATTATTGGGCAACTATTAGTGTGCAGAATTATTATGCAACTAAATGAAAAATGAAAATTTTCCCATCTCACTCATTTATTTTCATCCGTTAAAGTGAGAATAATAAACAAACAACTCAAAATTGACAAATAAACATTTCTGACATTTCAAAATAACAAGCAGTGACCAATATAGCCACCCTTCTTTTCAATAACAGTCATAAGCCTTCCATTCATGGAGTCTGTCAGTTTCGTGA